>PVJL010000562.1:136837-387137 GCA_004026885.1 Lyroderma lyra
TCTCAAGGATAGACCACATGCTGGGACACAAAAGTAGCCTCAGCAAATTCAAGAAGATCGAAATCATACCAAGTGTATTCTCAGACCACAAGGCTTTGAAATTGGAGATCAACTGTAAAAGGAAAGCAGAAAGAAACACATATACATGGAGATTAAACAACAGCTTATTTAAAAAGGACTGGATAAAAGAACAAATAAACATCTTAACATCCCATCTTAAAGAACTAGAAAAAGAAGAGCAGTCAAAACCCAAAGTCAGCAGAAGGAAAGAAATAATAAAAATTAAAGCAGAGCTAAACCAATTAGAGAACAGAAGGACAATAGAAAAAATTAATATTACGAAGAGCTGGTTCTTTGAGAAAGTCAACAAAATTGACAAACCCCTGGCTAGACTAATCAAAGGACGAAAGGAAAGGACACAAATATCCAAAATTAGAAATAAAAGGGGAGAAATTACCACTGATACCACAGAAATACAAAGGATTGTAAGAAAATATTATGAAGGACTTTATGCCACTAAATTTAACAACCTAGAAGAAATAGACAAGTTTCTAGAAACTTATAGCCTACCTAGATTGAACCAAGAAGAACTGGATAATCTAAATAGACCAATTGATAGTGAAGAGATTAAAACGACTATCCATAATCTCCCTAAAGGCAAAAGCCCTGGACCAGATGGTTTCACTAATGAGTTTTACCAAGCATTCAAAGAAGAATTAACACCTATCCTCCTCAGACTCTTCCAAAAAATTGAAGAGGAAGCAATACTTCCTAACTCGTTCTATGAGGCCAGCATTACTCTAATACCAAAGCCTGACAAAGACAACACAAAGAAAGAAAACTAGAGACCAATATCTCTAATGAACACAGATGTAAAAATTCTAAACAAAATATTAGCGAACAGAATACAACAATGCATCAAAAAGATCATACATCAAGATCAAGTGGGATTCATCCCAGGAGCACAAGGATGGTTCAACATACGAAAATCAATCAATGTGATACACCACATAAACAAAATAAAAGATAAAGACCATATGGTCATTTCAATTGATGCAGAAAAAGCTTTTGACAAGCTACAACATCCATTTATAATCAAACACTAAATAAAATAGGTATAGAAGGAAAGTATCTCAACATAATAAAGGCCATATATGACAAGCCCTTGGCTAACATCATACTGAATGGGGAAAAGCTGAAGCCTATTCCCCTAAAATCAGGAACAAGATAGGGATGCCCCCTGTCACCACTGTTATTTAATATAGTACTGGAAGTTCTAGCCACAGCAATCAGGCAAGAGAAAGGAATCAAAGGTATCCAAATCGGGAAAGAAGAGGTCGAATTGTCACTATTTGCAGATGACATGATTCTTTATATAAAAAATTCCAAAGATTCCACCAGGAAACTATTAGAAACAATAAACGAATATAGTAAAGTTGCAGGTTACAAAATCAGTGTAAAAAAATCAACAGCATTCCTATATACAAGCAATGAATCCACAGCAAAAGAAATGAGGGAGTCAATTCCCTTTGCTATCACAACAAAAAGAATAAAATACCTGGGAATTAACTTAACGAAGAACGAGACAGACTTATACATGGAAATCTATAAGACACTTTTGAAAGAAATTGAAACAGACTTTAAGAGGTGGAAATATATTCCCTGTTCATGGATAGGAAGACTTAACATTATTAAAATGGCCATTCTGCCCAAAGCAATCTACAGATTTAATGCAATACCCATCAAAATCCCACAATCATACTTTCGTGAAATAGATAGAAGAATTAGTAAATTTATATGGAACCATAAAAGACCTCGAATTGCCAAAGCAATACTGCATAAAAAGAATAAGATTGGTGGCATTACATTCCCTGACTTCAGTTTATATTACAAAGCATCAATAGTCAAAACAGCTTGGTACTGGCAGAAGAACAGAAACATAGACCAATGGAATAGAACTGAAAACCCAGAAATAAACCCACAAATTTATGGACAAATAATTTTTGATAAAGAAGCAAAAAACATACAATGGGGAAAAGACAGCCTCTTTAGTAGGTGGTGCTGGGAAAACTGGAAAAACATATACAAAAGAATGAACTTGAGCTGTGAACTCTCTCCATATACAAAAATTAACTCAAAATGGATTAAAGACCTTCATATCAGACCTGCAACAATAAATTGCATAGAAGAAAACATTGGTACTAAACTTATAGACCTAGGACTCAAGGAGGACTTCATGAACCTGACCTCAAAGGCAAGGGAAGTAAAAGCAAAAATAAATGAATGGGATTATATCAAACTAAAAAGCTTCTGCACAGCAAAGGAAACCACCAACAAGTCAAAGAGACAGCCAACTGAATGGGAGAAAATATTTGCAAATAACACATCAGATAAGGGTCTAATATCTGAAATATATAAAGAACTAATAAGAGTTAACAACAAAAACACAAACAACACAATTGAAAACTGGGCAGAAGAACTAAACAGACACTTCTCCCATGAAGAAATACAAATGGCCAGCAGACATATGAAAAAATGCTCATTCTCATTAGCTATCAGGGAAATGCAAATCAAAACCACAACAAGATACCACCTCACACCTGTGAGAATGGCTGTTATCAACAAGACAAGGAATAACAAGTGGTGGAGAGGATGTGGGGAAAAAGGAACACTGGTACACTGCTGGTGGGAGTGCAAACTGGTACAACCACTGTGGAAGGCAGTGTGGAGGTTCCTCAGAAATTGGGAATGGAGTTACCATTTGACCCAGCAATCCCCCTTCTGGGGATCTACCCAAAAGACTTGAAAACCTTTGTCCGCAAAGACCTATGTACCCCAATGTTCATCGCAGCGCTGTTCACAGTGGCCAAGACATGGAAACATCCAAAGTGCCCTGTGACAGATGACTGGATAAAGAAGCTGTGGTACATATACACAATGGAATATTACTCAGCTATAAGAAAAGATGAAATATTGCCATTTACAACAAAATGGATGGACCTGAAGATCATCATGCTTAGTGAAATAAGCCAGACAGAAAAAACAAAGAACTGTATGACTTCACTCATATGCGGAATATAAATCTGAAAGCAACAAAGAGAAAAGAAATGAACAAACAAACAAACAAACAACCCGTGGACACAATCAATAGTTCAATGTTTATTTGGGGACGAGTGGGTTAGGGAGGGGAGAAAGGGGAGTGGGTGGGCGAGGAGAGAGGGGAAGCTAAATATAAGGTGATGGAAAGAGGAAAAAAAAATAAAGACAGAACCAATATCTTTTTCTGATTAAAAAAAAAAGAGAGAGATTACTACAATGGATAACGCAGAGAGTTGCAGCTAGTAGCAACTAAGTTGTTATCACTCCTAGGCCCAAATGGATAAGAAATGAAGAGGAGCCTGGAATCCAAGGAATAATTAAGCAAAATCAGCCAATTCAACAGTATCAGAGACCTCCAGTCAAGGGACATAGTTAATTTGAAGTTACCTCACAGAGAGAAAGCCAGGAGAACACTCTACACTCTACAGAAAAGAAAGGAAAGAAAAAAAGATGATGCGATATATATATATGAAATAGTAATATTACTCAGCAACAAGAAAAGATGAAATACTGCCATTTTTGACAACATGGATGGATCTAGAGATTATCATGCTAAGCAATTAAGACACAAAAATCAAGAACCATATGATTTCATTCATATACGGCACATAAAACTAAAAGCAGCAACAAACAAGTCAAACAAACAAACAAACAAACAAAAAATCATAGATACAGATAACAGCTTTGTGGTTACCAGAGGATAAAGGGACAAATTGTAGATGAGTAAAAGGGGGTAAAATAAAAGTATATGGTGATAGAAGAACTGAATTTGGGTAGTGAACACACAATGCAATATATAGATAACGTATTCTAGAATTGTACAGTTGAAACCTATATAAATTGACTAACCAATGTCACTCAAATAACTTTAATAAAGATTTAAAAATTGTAAAAATAAAAAATAATAAAAAATTTTTAAAAATAAAATAAAACTTAAAAAAACAAAAATAAGAAAGTTTACCCTAATTCCATAGAAATATTTACCATCTCCATATCCTTCTTTTGTTTTACATGTTACAACAATGATTGCCCCGCCATAGATATACACCTTTATATATCAATTTGTAAATATAATTCAAAAAGATGAAATAGTGCCATTTATGACAACATGGATGGGTCTTGAGATCATCATGCCAAATGAAATAAGCCAGACAGAAAAAACCAAGAACTACATGATTCCACTTATCTGTGGAACATAAAATTAAAAGCAACAAAGAAACAAACTCATGGACGCAATACTTTAATAGTTACCTGAAGGTAAGGGGAGATAGAGGGGAGAAGGGACAGGGACACAAATATATGATGATGGAAAAAGAACTGACTCTGGGTGAAGAACACATAATCAATGTAGAATTGCACACCTAAAATTTAAGTAATTTTACTGATCAATGTCATCCCAATATATTTAACAATAAAAAAGTAAAATAAACAAAAAGAATAAAAAGAACAGATGATTGTCCTTTCAATATTTGAGACAAAATATTTTATACCATTAAATCCTGTATTATCTAAAGGACTGGATTACATTATAATGTCTTGATACATTTTGAGGCAAGAAAAATTCTGGCACACACCTCATATATGAAAGAGAGTGGTACAAAATAACAGACATCGGATTAATATTTGAAACACACAGTTCACAACACACCACTGATTGTTAATATGCTATAGTACTGTACTAATTTTAGTGCCACTGTAACCTGAAAATATAAAAATTCCTCTTTTTGTCTTTTATAGCCATTATGAAAATAGAAGCTATCTGCAGCAAGCTTTTATGACTGTAGATTTAACCACAGGATCTTTAATTCATAAGAATGAATCACATTGCTGAATTCAATTCAGCTGGCTATTCCTTATTCTTTAAATTACTGTTGACAGCAGCAATTTTATGGTGACCTAATGTAACTTACAATTATGAATATATGCATTCTACATGGAGACATGTTTTTAGCAAAGACTCTATAAAATCAACTGTAATATTTCATAATAGCTTTAAAAAGTGTAAATATTCTTTAAGTCTAATAGTGAGAGATTTATTTATTCTATAAATACTCATTTTACCATTTAAGGGAAAATTATATAGCCTTTAAAAATCACCTTGTTGAAGAGTATTTAGTAATATGTTTCCAGAACAAGTTGACAATATTGAAGTTGAGAAAAGCAGATTTAAAAACAGTGTAATATTAATCCGTAGAGTTAATAGAAAGATACATGAATAAATGACAGATTAAAATACTAAATATCAATGTAACAGTAATAATATCTCAGGTAATTTTTAATTTTCAATGTTTTCTAATTTTCTATGAATATGTATTCATTGTGAAATCAAATAGGAATAATGCTATTTTTCAAAGGTATTCATGAATGTTGAATTTGAATTAAACCTGCCCTTTAAATCTAAAAAGGTTCTACAGTAATAAATCTCAATTTCTCCTTTACTTATGTAAATGTATAGCATCCCTTTGTCAATACTTCTTCTAATATCTGAACTTTTTTCACATGTAAATAGCTTTATACCTTAAACTCCCATGAAAAAGTCAAGTAAAAATTAAAAGTAGTTACCTACATGTGTAAATAATTAGATTTCATAGCAAATGCTTTTCTTCTATCTTTTTTATCTTTATTTTACAGTCAGACTTTTTCAGAGAAAGCTTTCTTAATATAATAGAGACGATTTGTTAGATTTGTTTTAAAATTATGTGAATAAGAAAAATGTTTACATAACATTTATAATTGGAAACTTATTTTCTTATTTTTTAAAATACAAATACTGATTTAAAGATCTAAATGGTACTGCTGAAATGTGTATAATAACGTTTTAGGCTATGATGGGACAAAGATAAAGCCATGTTATTAATACAAGCCATGCTATGTGGTATAAAAGAAGAGCTACATTATTATTATGAATATTTACTGCAATTGTGAGCTTAAGTTCTATCTTGTGCTTCTAATCAAAGGTTAAGAAACTTTTCAAATATAAGCAGCAATTGGTATTCCCTAATTTAAAAAACGGTATTCAATATTATTGTTGCAATCAATAGTCTATTTGTGGAAAAATGGCTATTGTTTTTTTAATGTGTTCTTAGAGTAATAATGCATCCCAATTTCAAATATGTTTTGAAAATATTAATGAATGCATGACATAATAAACTATATAATGTAAGGACTTTAATTAAACTATTAGAAATATAAGAACTAAAAGAGGAAAAACAACCAAACTAATTTTTCTCCCAAAGAGGATTTTTATTCCTTCAACTGTAGGGAATAATGAACAATGTTTATGTCCTTAGGAATCAATTAAACATGTTAATCAATGTAATCTTGTGAAAAATTATACCAATAAGTTTAGTCATTTAATTAAAATAAAAGTCAACTAAGGAGAGAAATGAATAAATAGAAAAGCATAAATAGCAAAAGAAACCACCAACTAAACAAAAAAGCAACCAAAAAATGGCAGAAGATGATTGCAAATGATACCTCCAAAAAGGGGCTAATTTCTAAAATATATGAAGAACTCATACAATTCAACAGTAACAACAACAACAACAAAACAATCCAGTTAAAAACGGGCAGAGGACTTAAACAGATTCTTTGCCTAAGAGAACATACAAATGGCCACCAGATACCTGAAAAGATGCCCAAGTTCACTAGCTATCATGGAAATGCAAATCAAAACCACAAGAAGATACCAATTCACATCTGTTAGAATGGCCACTATCAACAAGGCAAGAAATAACAGGTGTTTCAGAGGTTGTGGAGAAAAGGGAACCCTCACGCATTATAGATGGGCATGTAAATTGGTGTAGTCTCTATGGAAAACAGTATGGAGGTTCCTCAAAATATTAAGAACAGAGCTCCTATATGACCCAACAATCCCGCTTCTGGGTATCTACCAAATGACAAAAAAAAAAAAAAAAGAAGAAGAAAAAGAAAAAAAATATCAGTTTATTCTTATTTTTAACAGAACTCAAAAGCTGGGCTCTTAAATTATTTGTAATTTGCCCTTGCTCCCATAGCTCATAATTGACAGAACTTGCTAATTTCTGTTTTCAATCACTGTATATTGCACAGCCTTTTCAATATGAGCAAATCTTTTTTTTTTCTTTCAAATTTCTTCTACTACTTAAATATTTAAAACTGCTTAAATCTTGAATTTAGTCATGGACAACAGTACTGTGGTATAGTTTTCCCCTTGAATAAATACTTTATTACTCCCTAGAGAATAGCCCTTCTCAGTTTTTGACTTAAAGAGGAGCAAGTGATGGACAGTCACTTGTTTTACATGAAATGTATTTGAAATTAAAATCTTAAAAGGACATGGAAATATTGAAGTAGAAGATACCCTACCTTCAATTTTCTGCCATGTGGGAATGACAGGTTGAGAGTAACGCAAGTGCTTGAGAGATTTTCTCTTTCCACTTGGATTATTTCTAAGAATATAGTCTAAAATATTGCAGATGTATATAAAGGTATAAACATTTAAAGAATACCAGAGTATCCACCATAGAGCTGAAAAAATAAATGAATTTTTGAACCATTATACATTTCACCAGCTCTCCGTAATTGCATTATTCTCCCCACGATTTGCCTTCCACCCACCTAAAGGAATCAGTTCCTTCATTTTCAGTTATCATTAGGTTTCCTTTCTTAACAATTTTGCCTTATGCTTATGTATCTGAATACATTTACTTTTGCATATTTTGACTTTATAAAATGTTGAAATTCTTTAAATATTCTTCTACGTCTTGCTCTCTTTTTCTCTCTCCCTGTTTATATGTTTATGAGGGGTGGGAGTATTTTGACTGAAGGTCAAAATTTAGGAAAAATCCACAAATGGACACTATTTGTCAAGAAATAAGAATAAGGCCAATTATGAAGAATTTGGATGATTATTCAGAGGCTTGGACCCAATAGTTGAGAAGACTGAAGATTAGAGGGACTGGAGACATCTCTTTGATGGACTTATAGGGGTGATTATAAAGTATGAAAACCCTGAGCCAATCAGTTTCTTGGAGACATGTTGGGGATATTGGGCTCACTTCACTTTTGAAGGAGAACTGATTCAGATGGATTATAACTGACTCATATTGATAGGTATGAGTTGGCCTTAGTTGCCTGCAGTTACTCAGCTAGGACTTCTATCCAAGGTCATCAGTATTTGATCTACCAAAACAGGATCTTGCATAATATTTTCTTGAATGAAGAAACACATTTTTCAATCAACTGCTATTTTACATAAAACAATCCACAGGGAATTTGCAGAATATTTTTATAAAACGTTATTGCAGAATATATTTATAAAAAATGATGTAAAATTCTAACTTGTACAATTAGTTTCTATGCATAAAACTATCTTTGTTAGCTTTATACAAATTTTAATGTAAATACTCAAAAACACTATATATAACATTAGTTAGAATCGAGCCATAAATTTCTTTCAAACTTGGATAAATTACATTAGGAAGAAAATAATTTTGTATAAGCCAATGCAGCTTTCTCCATAGTTTAGAACCAGTCATCATAGGTTGATAACATTGTACTAGAACATAGGCACAGTATTTAACTCATCTTGCTGTAAATATTTTATTATAAAATATATTAATTTATTTTAAAGTTTCATTTTATAAGAGGTTTTTATGAATTCTAACATGGACATTTTATAAAGCTCAAGTGCCAATTTTTTTTTTCCTTTGGGAGCACATTTCTCATTGTTATTCAATGGGAAAAAAATAGCTTGATATTCAGAAAGCAAAGTCTGGTTTATATGATTCTTAAAAAAGCTTCTTTTTTATACTAATATTTTTTTATATTTACTTACACCAGGCAATTTATCTTATAGTATGTTATTTATTAACATATGAGAGTATATGCTAATATGTGGGCAAAGTAGAAAAAGTCTTCAAATGTTATTGATTTCAATTCAAACTTAACACAAAATCTGATTTGCTAAAAACATAACTTTTGTTACTACATTTTTATTATCTGATCTAAATTATCTTTCCTTTCAAAATGTCACCAAGCATGTTGGCACTAGCAGAGGAGATAATAATTACTTTTATTTGTTGCCAAAATGTTAAAAATTTTTTTACAAAGGTCACTATTACAAACCCAAAACAAATCTTTTTAATAATTTTTATAAAACAAATGTGAATGGATTTATAATACACTAGTTTTCATATAAATATTAAATGTAAAAAAGGTAATAAGTAAATATCATGTAATTATTAGGTAATACTTTAAGAACTCCAAAGTAAAGGAGTCCTTCTTCATAACATATCAACGTGGACCACAGAAGCCACTCATAAAATCTCAATTAGAACAAGTACCTTTAAATTTGTTACAAATCTTTCACAATTGTTTATATGATGAAAAATAATTATTATTTTCTGAGTAGTACATTGAATTTGTTTTAGATTTTAATCATTGCACATATGAGAGAACTGTTTTTTTAAACTTATTTATTTATTTATTTATTTATTTATTTATTTATTTATTTAGTTTTAGTTTTTTGGTATGTGGGTAGCTCCCTGACTGGGAATCGAACCCAGGCCACAGCGCCGACGCCAAAACCTTAAGCCACTACACCATCAGGGAACTCCCTGAGAGAACTTTATAGCCTGAAACATAAATGTAGGAAAAATGAGTTACTAATAGATAGACACAAAGATAGTGAGAAAGATAGTCAGGAATTAGACATAGATATTCAGGAATGATAGTCAGGAATTAAACACAGATATTCCAATTTATGCAAACCTGAGTTTAATTGTCCCTAATTGCCCTAGATTTTGAAAATATGTATTCTATATTATGCATTATATCTGCACAAAGCAATAAAAGGTTACATAGAGAACCAAGAATGACATTTGTTCACTAGGATATCTTATATCTGCCATTTTTATTGCTATAAACCACTTCCATCCAAAAAATTCTGATTTTAACTAAAATATTAATTTTCTAATGTTATATAAAGTTATAAAATATTTCTAAGGCATGATTATAGGATAAATAATTTTTTTTTGCCTTTTTTTTTTTTGTATGTGGGTATATGGGAGTCGAACCCAGGCCGCAGCACTGATACCACTGGAGCCTTAAGCCACTACACCACCAGAGAACTCCCAGGATATAATTTTTGCTTTTTGCTTTCTTTAGTTCAGTGAGTGATCCAGCTTAGGAAACTAATTTCTAATAAGTAAAATAAAACTGCTGGTATTTTCAGAGTCACAGAGTAATGTCAGAAAATTTTGCTGGTTTCTGTGGAGCACAAATACTCTGGAATTATTTTAAATTAAATACATAAAAGGATTGCCTTGTAATATTTAGTATGAAATAAAAATCAATTGTATTATGGTATATAATGCACTGTGAATACTGGAAAAGATCATGTACATTCTATCTTCATCACACCTGCTTCTAGCTCTGAGAATATTAGTACAAGCATTTAGAAAGTAGAGCTTTCCTTATGCAACATAAACAACACACAAGGTAACATACTAAAATAGTGCTAAATTTAAAACATAAATTAATTTAAAAATAATTATCTAGTGCCTACAATATTCCAGGCACTGTTGTAGGTGATAGAATAAGCAATGAACAAATTAAGTTTGGTCTCCTGGTGTTTGTAGCCTATGTGGAATGGATAAAGAGAGATAAAGAATAAACAAAGAAAGGAGCAAATATAGAATATGAGGGCTGTCCAGGAAAAATGCAGCCATAAATGCCTCTATGTTTCATATTACATGGGGGGATACTTCCCAGGCAACCCTTGTGTATCAAGTAGGGATTTCTGTTGTGATAAAAAATAAAGTAAAGGAAGAAATAGTAATACAAGTGTCAAGAGTGGTATTTCAAATATTGGTCCCTCTTTAAGGGTACCATTTTAGCAGAGAGCTAAATGAAGAGGGGAAAAAGCATGCCATTAGGGAAAAGAATGTTCACACAAAGGGCAATGACAAAATTCTAACATTCCAAAATGGTGTGTGTCTGCAGTCCTTGAAGAAAAGCAAGAAGACTAATATGGCTGAAGCAAAGAAGAGATAAATAGAAAATGACATCAGAGAGGTAACTAGGGTGAATACCTTGATACTTTAAGTGTCATAAGTTTTTAAATTTCAGTAATTATTAAATTGTTTTGCTTTATAATAGAACATGAGAAAAATAATGCATCATTAATAGCGGCATAAGAGAAAAACACCTGTTTCAAAATAGGTAGCACTATGATTATAGCACCAAGAGAACACATTTGGAAAGCATTAGTCTGCAGCTGTGGAGGTAATGAGTTTCTCTATTATTACTAATTCGTAACTGAAAACGAGCTGAGTAAATAGGAGATGATAAAAATTTCAAACTAAAATTAAAAAAAGATAAAAGTAGTTAAATACCAGGAGGATTCAGCTTCCAATTGGCAGCATAGCTGAAGTTGTAATAATTGGTAGAACATCTATCAGTTCTAGTCTCTTATTTTGCAGTAGCAACTGCTTATTAAATGTTCAGCTGAGAATAAAGTGAAACACCTGGATCTGGCTTTCAAGATAAAAGTTCTCAAATCTTCTGTTTCATCACTATTCATCCCAATAGAAATTCCTGGGGTATTTCACTGATTCCATTTACATTTTATAACCTCACTGGAAAGATAGGTGAAAATAATAAAATGTAGTAGTTTATTTTAATACCATTGATGTTTTAACTATTTATACAAAATAAAATTATTTTCATATGAAATATCGAATTATCTGTTCACTTGAGTTACATATTTTTCAATACTAATGCTAAAAAGGTATGCTTACAGTTTTGATAAATGTTTATTTGATAATGCATCTTGCCATAACACAGTTTGATCCATGATCTATGCAAAACAGTGTAGATTCTATCATGTTTCCATTTGTTATCTAAAATCAATTATTGAAATATTGTTTTAACCATTGTATAACTATTGAGAGAAACATAATACATTAATTTTAAATATATTAACAAATAGGCTATTGTTTCATATTAAAACCAGTAAACAAAAACATATTAGTTAAATCAATATTAATGCAAAATAACATCCCTATGAAATTTAAAATTTATCCTTGGTACTATTGTTACTTACAAAAAAATAGATTTTTACAACTACATAGACACAGAAACAGAAACATGTCTTCTTTTGTATCTTGGTTTCACTAAGCAGGGAATACTAACCTTGAATAAAGTTTCTTAACTTATTTTAAAGTTAAAACATGAGAAAATCCCTAATATCAGAGGGTAAATGTCTGTGAAAGTCTAGCTACTCTTGCTTTTTATTAAATTTATTGGAGTGACATTGGTTAGTAAAATCATATAGGTTTCAAGCTTACAATTCTATAACATCCATCTTTTGCATTGTGTGTTCACCACCCTGAGTCAGATCTCCTTCCATCACTATGTATTTGACCCTCTTCTACCACTACCCCCTTACCCTCTGGTAACTACTAAACTGTTGTTTGTGTCTGTGAGTTTTTGTTTGTTTATTTGTCTTGTTCATTTGTTGCTCTCAGTTTTATGAGGGCTGCCTGGAAATTATCCATTGATGTAATACAAAAAAGACAGGCATTTATGGATGGATTTTTTCTGAACAGCCTTCATACATCCCACATAGGAGTGAAAATCATAGAATTCTCAACTTTTTTCTGTCAACTTATTTTGCTTAGCATGATAATCTCAAAATCCATCCATGTTGTCACAGATGTCTCTATACTCTAATGTTTGCTTTTCATATTTATACATTATTTGAGAACAGTTTTTTATATACTTAAATGTTTCTCCTTTTGAGGCTTTTTAGTTTAACTACAATGCAAAGAAGAATAAGACAACTGCATTCAGAGCTAGTTCATTTAATACAACATTTTCTACTCTTAAGGTTCTACTCCTGGGCCCTCAAATCCTGATATAGGCAATGCAAAATGATTCCTTAGTCTTATGTTTTGACAGGCTATGGATTAAACAGTTTTCTTATTGCAGAATTTCTTTGAGTATTATGTACCCTATATCCAAGAGGGTAATGCAGAGTGCTAAATGACTACAGAAGAGTTTTCTTTGAATGAACCTATTCATACCTCCCTGAAACATTATTCCAAGTAGCATTGTATGGGAAGAGATGTCCTACTGTGCGATAAGTTTCTTAAGATCAGGACATACATCTTACCATCCTAACCTCCTCCCCTTAGAACCTGTCCTTCATACAGTAGATAATTGAGAAATTTGAAACAAATAAATGAATATCATAAAATATTTTCGGTATTTTTCTAAATCCCCTCCCATTGGCAATATAAAGAATTTTCCAGGTAGATATTTTTTAAAAATCAATTTTCCCCTTTATAATCTGAATTCCATTATCAGATTACAAATATATAAAATTCCCAAATGTGGCATCAAGTCACAACTTAATTTCATGGCACTCTTTATTATTAGTTGTAAAACTCTAAAGTTGTAATAAAGAAAGAAAAAAATGGTAACAATAGTTTTAACAGTACCAACAATGTAATGGTAAATAAGAACTTTATGTTCCTAGGCCATATGTAGCTACTATAAGTAAACAGCAAATTCTCTGAGGGCAGGTATTACATAAACTTGGTGAGGGCAGGGCCATATTTACCTTCTCATTGTTATATTCTCAGCTCCTATTATAGTACCTCAGTGACATTAGGTTCTTAGTAACATCTGTCAAATGAATAATTGAACCTAGAAAAAGTACAATTATTTAAAAACTAATTATTTTCTATATATACATCCAATAAAAAGCTATTTAATGAAGTGTTATAATTACTCCAAATTATACTCAGAATGCTTAAGAAATTAGAGCTCTTCCTTTGTTCTCTTCTTTCACCTCTGGTAGTAACGATTGCAATGGGAGTAATTAACAATCATTTGAAATGATCTGAATTAGTCTAGTAACATAATTGACTCCTATAACAGCATAGCTCATTGGTACCTGAATTAGTTGACATTACATTGCTCCAAATTTAATATTTCCAAAGCAAACACTTTCAAATAATTCTTGGTTAGTATATTGAACTTATAACCTTATAATGACTTATAATTTATCCTTACTACCAGAGGTGAACAAAGATTGACAATATTTTCATAGAAAATTGTTCAGGTTGAGTTATCATCAGAAATTGCCCAGTAGAGAATCATTTGCCAAATAAAAGTGGAAATTTAAAAACAGCTCATTTGCCATTATTTAAGGTGATTGTGTTAGAGGTGGTGGCCAAATGACACCATTAATTTACTTCCATAGTTGAAAACAACATAAGCTACATAAGTAATTTTCAGAGAAAAATGATGTCCATAGTTCAAAGTAAACCGTCTATAGAAGAGTATTCTTTCAGAGTGTTTTTTTCCTAATCAAAAAGCTGAAATATCAATAAATGTTCCCATTTTAAAATCTAGAACTGTCATTGCTATTTAGTAGTCAAGTGTGTTCAACTATAGTTCATTTTCTTCAAGATCTTTTCCTTTCCTAAAAGTAGTGCACTATAAAATTGTTAGATAGTTGATGCATCATATGTGCTAGTCCCTTTGGACTAGCAATGGCATATGATACTTTAATATTAGTCTTCTTCCAGGTACTTAGAAAAGGTCATTTATTCAGATAAAAACAAAACTAAAATTAGATACCCTCTGAAAGAAAAATTGCTTTGCAAGTTCTGATATGTCTTCAACATTTAATATGCTTGATAGTGGGGCATTAAAAGATCTTATGGTTCACAATGAATCACAATTACTTTACTCACCACCTCACTTTACACTCTACGTTTACTTGAATTAAATACGTTATACTTCATGACAAAGATAATGTATGTTTGCATGTTTCATGCAATGCTACAAGCAAATCAATAGTTCAGAATGTTTAAATATTAAACTCAGTAATAGTAAAATTCTCTGTAAATTTATAATCATAATAAACACCATTTATCTACGCAAAGATATTTTCATCTTCAAATCAATATAGACCATTAGGGAAAAAAATGAAATGTTTTGTAATCGTTATAAAATGAATGTTTAGATTCTCTGAAAATTCATATGCTAAAATCCTAATCCCCAATGTGATAGTATTAGTGGGTAGGACCATTGGGAACTAATTAGGTCATGAATGTGCAGCCCTATAGAATATGATTAATGCCTATTATAAGGAGAGATTGCGAACTCGTCCTATCTCTCTGCTCTCCACCATGTGAGGAAACAAGAAAAAAATCATCTGCAAACCTGGAAGTAGTTTTCACCAGTACCTTGCCATGTTGATCTTGAATTTCTAAGCCGACAGAATGGTGCAAAGTAAATTTATGTTGTTTAAGCCACCTATTCTATGGAATTTTGTTACAACAGCCTGACCTAGGCAATGATAATATCAATTTTGCCATAATCTATCACTTCTATATCAAAAACAAAATAACCGAAGCCTCCATAATGAATGCTTAAAAATAAAAAGAGATGAACAAAAATAATGAAAACATATTGATTCCTGTTTTTCTAAATTCAAAATATGCCTGTTCTCACCTAACCTCCAAAGCAATTACAAAATTTTTCAAATTTTTCATACAGGCCCACATGTATCACTGTGTTTACATATTTCTAAGTATAATTTATTTCAGAACAGAAATACAAATTCAAAAATTGTTCTAAGAGTATTTTAGTTTGTATGTTTAAACATGGCCAAAAGTTATCCTTCAATTTTGGTTTTCATATATACCAAAGATGTAGAAATATTTTGGATTTTTAAATTTATGCAGTAGCTATATATTTAATATCAATTTGAGTATCACATTATACTAAATTCTGTGGAGATACCTGAAAAAAATGAAGAATTACTTATTTACCCTGTAACTATTAATTCTAGCTCTAATCTCGAGAATGTGTTAGTCCACTTAAAATCATGTAAATTATTATTGCCTGTGTAGTAACTATTTTGAACACTTTTTATAGTACTGTATTGAATGAATAAAAACACTGGTCTTATGGGTAACCACCATACTCATTGTGAAAGAAAAAAACAGAATGAAATCTATTCAAATTAATTGAGTCATTTATCAGTGGTTTGAATAAAATCTGATTTTGAAGATAAGGACTAATGTTAAATTCACCTGGAAGATAAATGCTCATAACCTATGTCTAGCAAGATTTTAAGATAAATTAGGTTGTTAACCTGCTGATATTTTGTTCACAAAAATAAATGTCATTAATGGAAGAGAATCTTTTCACAAGTCAATTCAATAACTGTTGAATCTGAGTCTCTGAGAAAAGAAAGATTTTATTCTTTTTTAAAAAGTCAATCTTTTCATTGAAGTACATAAAAAGTAGTAGAGGGATAGTGCATGTATTACTTTTTCAGTCTCTGGAGTTAAACCATAATGAGCTAAAAAGTGAAAAGCTATCAAAAAATATTTCTTAAATTTGTTTAATCTTCTGAATCTCAACAGATTAGATTAATATAACACATAATTTCAATAAATATGACATGTAGTGTAGGGTCTTCTGAATTACCCAAGTATATGAAATGAAACAGGATTAAAAGCTCAAATTACTTTGGAATCCGATATTTTTTAAGTGAAAATTCCCAATGTGTCATTGATTAAATGTAATTGAAGTATACAAATGATGCTTTCACTGCCATTGATTTTTAGTTTTATTTTACATGAACACAGGAGGATATGCACAGTTTAGATTTTAATTTTAAATGTTATTTTTCCAAACTTTGAGTGTTTGGATAGCAAAAGAAAATCATTAAAACTTTTTAATTAATTAAATAATTTTCTTACATGGCAGATGTGGACTATGAAGAAGTTTGCTGGCTTGTTTCTTTTTTTATATCCCGGTATTAATTTTAGAACTTCAAAACAAAGAATTACACAGAAGTTTCCAGTTGTATTTGTATCACAAATATACTATTAGAATTTCATTTTAAATTTGGGTAACAACAACTGTAAAAAAATTATCTATGGACTTTCAATTTATCAGTCGACAGATGACATGATCACCATAGAAATAACTGAGGTTTTAAATTATTGCAAACGGATAATCAGTGAGACATCTCAACTATCACCTCCTTCAGGGTATTGACCCTGACTTGTCCCACACTTCTCTTGTGAGCTCATAGGCTCTGTCCTAAGTGCCCTTGTTCAGCTCATCTTTATAACTGCACTTCGCCTGTTATTCTTTTTTAATGACTATTAGGTGGCTTTCTGTTCCTTGAGTTTCTGAGCAAATGCTCCATCTGATGCCTTTTTATTAGGAACTAACAAAATTGTTGTAGAATCAGGCACAAAATAGGTATTCAATGACTGTTTCTGAAAGAAAATGAAAATCTGTGTGGCTAATCCTAGTAAACGATTAACATGTCAAAATATTTATCATAAAGGCAGCATTCTGTTAAGAATTTGGAACCAGCATGTTTTCAATTAATGTCCTTTGGTCATTATCCCTCATTCTTAATTTTCTCTTCCATTACAGATCACCACTTCTTTTTTATTTTGGCTCAAAGTCACATATTTATTAAATAAAGACTCTATACCTTAAACTGAGTTATTTTCAGTTCTCAATTGACAACCAATGTTCTTTTACTGTGTCAATTATGAGAAGACGATGGATCTCATTAAAAATACTGTATAACCAAAAATAATATTGAAAATTTAATCTGATGTGACATTGCTAGTATTTCTTTTCTTAAATTTTTATCAAATTTATTGGGGTGGCATTGGTTAGTAAAATTATATAGGTTTCAAGTGTACATTCCTCTAGAGTCAGCTCTCCTTCTATCACCACATATTTGCCCTCCTTTTCCTCCAATACCACCTCTCTCCCCACTTACCCTCAGGTAACCACTCAACTGTCGTCTGTGTCTATGAGTGTTTGTTTGTTTTGTTTGTTCATTGCTTTCAGTTGTATATTCCACATGAATGAAATCATATGGCTCTTGATTTTTTCTGTCTGCCTTATTTCACTAAGTATGGTAATCTCAAGATCCATCCATGTTGCAACAAATGGCAGTATTTCATCTTTTCTTATGGCCTAGAAATATTCCCTCGTATGTATGTACCACAGCTTCTTTATCCAGTCATTTACTGATGGACATTTTGGTTGGTTTCATGTCTTGGCCATTGTGAATAGTGCTGCAATGAACATAGGGATACATATGTCTTTGCAGATAAATGTTTTCAGACATTTGAGGTGGATAACCAGAAGAGGGATTGCTAGGTCACATGGTAATTTTATTCTTAATTTTCTGAGAAACCTCCTTACTGTCTTCCATATTAGTTGTACCAATTTACATTCCCACCAGCAGTGCATGAGGGTTCCTTTTTCCCCACATCCTCTCCAACACTTGTTATTGTTTATCTTGTTGCTAACAGCCATTCTCACAGCTGTGAGGTGGTATCTCATTGTGGTTTTTATTTGCATTTCCCTGATAGCTAGGGAAGTTGAGCATTTTTTCATACACCTGTTGGCCATTTGTATGTCTTCTTGGAAGAAGTATCTCTTCAGGTCTCCTGCCCATTTTTTAACTGGACAGCTTTAGATTTCTATGGTTTAAGTATAATTGGTATTAACATCCTCATGAAATACTATTAGGCATTTAAAATTCTTTCTAATAAGTTATCATAAGGTAACTGACATAAATTGATGGATAGCAAATTCTCCATAAATTTTTACATCATTTTTATAATATCAAAATGTATTTACATTTTTCCCAGAAATAATCAATCTTTACTTCTTTATGAAGAGGTACACTACTAATAAAAAAATGAATCTTCATAAATGATTAAAATGGAATTACAAAAATGTAACATTCACTGATTATTTTGCACATAATTACAGTATAACCATAATGAGTATAACAGGCATTAAAATCTATAACATGTTTATAGTGAAACAAAAATATTGAGCACAGCAATTTAAGTTTACACAGGAGATCATGCATATGTAAAGAGTTTGCATCTTTACCATATTCTATGAATTTAAATGGCTTCAAAAGAGTTCATTCTGATCCATAATGCTTTTTCTTCATCAGGTCTCAGTTCCCAAGGTTTGTGTAGTGAATGTTCTGTATGATCATGATCCAATTGTTAGAGGCAATTCTATATTGTCAATTTTATAAACACTATCTTATCATTTTCAGAGAGACCACCATCATTTAACACAATTCTAAAATTAATTTATGAGTATCTTTTAAAAGCAATATTTATATATATATTTAAATATAAATGCAATTGTTACTATTTTTTAGGGGGTGGAATTTGTTAAATTTCATAACTGCCAGATGTCATGAAGGTCAGATCTCTTCAGATGAGAGGGAGAAAATTATATTAAAGTAAATGGTAAATGTAGGAAGTAGTGAGTTGGAATTTTAATTTTGACACTTTCCTTAAGAAAATCAATTAAAATTTCAAGACTTCAGCTTTCTCATCTGTAAAATAGAGTCAGAGATAGAGATATAAATGACCTATATTTACTAGGATGATTTGTTGGAGATCTGAGCTAGATTTATTTGAAATTTGGTAGTGTTAGTAAACAAATATAAGTGATTATTATATTAGCACATAAATTATATATGAATATATAATTTTTAGGTATTTTAAATTAATATTTTTTTTCTTAAGCAGTTTTATCACTATAAAGTTTCAACATCATACATACATTAAACACTTATTGCTTAGCAAGATAACTTTTATCATAGTATATTCAGTTGAAAGATAATTATAAATTACTCATTAAGACTATGTATAAACTAAGTTCTGTGACCTATTTGTATGGAATTTTTGTGGTCATTTTTCTTTTGACCAGTCAATTAGTAATACAGGTAGCTCTGAGAATGACTGCAAAGCAGTGTTCCCACAGCCTCACTAGATTACTGGGGATGGTTTTGTTAGAGAACAGAAACTGAATGTTTTTCATAAAAATTAATGTTTTCTAAGACTCTCAGAAATCAGATTCTCAGCTACATCTTCCTTTACAAACAGAGAACACTATAAACTTACTTTTACCGGATAACATACTTCCATCACCATACTTCACTTCTCCAATGAACATTTTATTCTACTGAAAAAAAAAATAAAACAAAACGGTCTGACTACTATTCTCTTAGACTATTCCTGATCTTAGGCTGCTAGTCACACCTTCTGGGGTCCTTTTATAGCACAGGTCTCTGTATTTTGGTTTAAATAAAAAAGAATATCCAAGTCTCACTTAAGTACCTGACTTCAGTCTAATCCATATCTGGCCATCATCATCATAGTCACTGTCATCAAAATAATAGTAGTCAACTTTATTTAATTCTTGCTCCATTCAAGTCACATGCAAAGAGTGTCATTTGATTTAATCCATACAAAAATCCCATGACATAGGTACTATTATTATCCTTATCTAATAAATGTGGATGTGGAATCTCAAAAAGTAACTCACAATTATGTAAAACTAGATGACAAAGCTGGTTTTTTAACTCTAATCTAACTGACTGCAAACCCAACATTACTAACTCAAACATTACTCTACCTGCACTTCAAATAATTTGATTAAAGCCCATACACCTTGCCTTTTTTTTTTTTAATGATGAATGCGAACTACCAGTTTCTGGCACTACAGTGGACCAGTCCTCTAACAAACTCTGTGGATCCAAAACCTATTCCAAGGACTTAACTTTCTTCTCCAAATTCCCTCATCTATAAAATTGAGGCTGCTAATTGTAGAGATACCAGGAAAATTTATAATCACCAATGAGCTAAGCCCTTTGAAAATATAAGGCAGCAGTAAATGTTAAGATTACTAAACTTATTTAGAGAAAGTGGCAAATGTGTCCAAAAGTGTGTAACTAACTTCAATATAATTTCATTTATACAGCTATGTTTAATTCCTTAAAAATGTGGTTTAAATTGCTTAAACATATGGTGTGTTGCATATATAAACATCCATTACTAATTTGACATATTATAGTAAATATATTTTTGCTGTCAGAACTAGAGAGTGATGCATTTTGGTCAAAACAAAATAAAAACTACATTTCAGTAATTATATGCTCTCCCTCTATTTTAATTTTATTTGCAATAAAAAAGTATGTATTTATTTATAGCCACTTACATTCTTATTGAATAAAGGAACTTAAGGTAGTTACACTTATAATATAGGCACCAGAAAAAAATCAGACGCAAAACTACAGAAACAGGCTAAAGTGAGATTGAAATACAATGATAACAAAGACCAATGCTTTGCCAACGTAGAAATTAAAATTTTGTTTTTAAGCTTTTTGACTGTTAAAGATAAAGACTTAATCAGGTACATACCTCTTTGCTGCACAGTCATGCTCTGCATAATGATCTTTCAGTCAGCAATAGACCAGAGATACAATAGTGGTTTCAAATGATTATAATGAGATGAAAATTCCTATCTCTTAGTGATGTCGTAGCTGGCCTGACATGGTAGCGGAAGTGATGTCATTGTCGTCATGAGGATATAACCAAGGAGACATCGTAGCTGTCATAAGGATATAGGGGATATGATACTGTAGCCATCTTAATATTGGAGGGCAACACATTGCTCATGTATGTACGGTGATGCTGGTGTAAACAAATTACTGCACTACCAGTCATATAAAAATATAACACATACAATTATATATAGTACCTAATACTGCATAATGATAATAAATGTTACTATGTTATGCATTTACTGTAGTAGCCACTGCATTTTAACCATTATTTTGGAGTGAATGCTTTCTACTTACTAAAAAAAAGTATATGTTTTCCTGGCAGCAGCCTCATACATCTCATGTTACTGCATGTCTTCACTGCATCATTTTCTGTTGTGCTTGAGTTAATCTTTTGTTGTGCTATAACTTTGGTGTAGTCTAAGTGTATAGCATTTTAAAAGTCTAGAGTACTATACAATAATGTTCTAGACTTTCCCATTCACTCACCACTCACTCACTGACTCCCAGGGCAATTTCCAGTTCTATAAGCTCCCTAAGCAGGTGTACCATTTTTTTATCTTTTATACCATATTTTTACTGTAACTTTAGTATGTTTAGATATGTTTCAATACACAAATACTTACCATTGTGTTACAGTTGTCCTACAGTACTCAGTGCAGAAACATGCGGTTTAGGTTTATAGCCTCGGAGCAATAAACTATACCATATAGCCTTGGTGTGTAGTAAGCTATAATGTCTATGTTTGTGTAAATACACTTTATGATGTTCACAAAATGATGAAATTGTCTAATGGCACATTTCTCAGAACTTATCCCATTGTTAAGTGACAGTATTGTTAACAGAGAGGAAAATACTAATATGAGAGGCATTTCATATATTAAGCATTTTATATATAAGAAAAAGATTATATATTGGACATAAACATTTTTATAGTGACAGCTCTTATATGCAAATATTCTCATATAGTAAAAATGTGGCTAGCATAATTTATCAAGCAAACTCTCAATACTTATGTTTGGATTCTATTTAAAATCAACATGAATGGTAACGATATTCATACTTAAGTTTGTTTTCTATTTAAATTATCCATTTGATAATGAATAGCATATATTTTATTTTAAATATAAATGTATTTTTTATTATTTGATCTGAATTACACAATGAGAAGGCATCCAAAAGTGTTTGTTACACTAGTAATTGTCACACATATTTCTTTATTCAATGATTATTGATAAATGAATAAAATAATTATTGAGTAAAGAAATATGATGTATAATATATTTGTTTTTATTTGTTTTAATACAAGCAGAGGAAACAATGTAATGATATTTAGAACATTTCTTTAGTAAAACTGAGATTTTATTATTTAGTATACTACCCCAGCATGAGCATATTTATATACAAGAACTGTGATTATAAAAATGTTTATGTCCCATCTTTTTAGCAACATCATAAAAAATTCACATTGTGCATTATAGATCTGTACTTTATATTTTAAAATATTGATTTATTTTTTATTTTAAAATTAAATTTGCAGCTACATAGACAACTGAATGGTTAGTTATGTTATTTACTAAGTAATAAAAGAAATAGTTGTAAAGTCACCCAGTAGCAAATTACATTTATTTCAGTGGAATCTACAACCTGACTATATAGATTCAAAGTCTGGATTTGCTACCTGTGTAATCCTGACTAAGTTATTTAAATTTTATTACTCAGTTTCCTCATCTCTAAGATGGGAATAATCATGGTACTTATGTCAAAGTGTTGTGTGAATTGAATGAGTTACTGCCTCTGGATGCATTGCACAGTACCTGACACGTATTAAGTGTGAGATACTTGATTGCTATTAGTATTAGTAGTAGTTGGGCCTGGTACTGGTAAAATATTAATTAGCTCCCTTCCTTCAGGGCCCACTTTAAATCTATGGTCTCATGGTTACACACGCTTCTTCCCATGCCAATGACAATAGTTTTGTTAGTTTATCCCTCAGAAATAATCTTGGTCATTGAAATACCAATAACATTAAAATCTTACAGAATTTACAAGACAAAAAAATTATAAAGATTTTTTAAAAAGGAGATTTCTCTAACAACTTTAAACAATACATTTAAGTTTTCTTTTTGCTATTTTAAATGTTTTCTTCAAGATATTTTTAAGGGGTTTTCCGAGTAGTTTTTTCAAGTTTCTTGAGGCCTGGATGTGGCCGAATAACTGAAATGTAGGTGCTCAATATGTGTTTGCTGAACTGAACTAAAGTTAAAGCCAGTCATATCTAAAAAACAAAAAAAGAAAGAAAGAAAGAAAAGAAGAAAAAGAAAAAGAAATAAAGCAGACCAAATGACTGACACGTTCACAAATTCTGAATCCACAGTATATGTCCAAGGTATAAGCAATTATGTGAGTAGGAAAGACAGATTAATCTGGGCTGACCTTTGCTATTGGACAAAGCAAATTCAATCCCTGATTGTAAACCACTTAATACTGTTGGTATAGCAAGTATCACTAAGGATTATGGCTGGAGCACCTAAATTCTCAGTGGGTCATGGTTTGTATAAAATCAAAACAAGAAATTTTTTTTTTTAATAGAAGATAACTAGAACAAACGCTGGAAACCCATGAGACTATATCTTTTAATTCTGATATGGTAATAACAATTTAGTCAAATTTCAACATACAAATTTATTAAGATGAGAATCATAATAATCATGTGCAATGTGAGAATATTTGAGATTTGGAGAGACAAAAAAAGAACCCTAATATAATATTATCCAACATTTTCCATGTTACTACTTTTGGAAAAATAAAAAATTCTGTAGAACTAGAGGATATAGGGACATTAAAAAAAGACTGGGCAAAATGAATATTTAAAATTTTGCTTTTATACTGTTAGTAATAAAGAAATAAATTAACAAAACCTTATACAAAGATTCAATTTCCTCAATTTATCTGGTAGTTACTATTTAATTTTCTATTAAAAACATAGGAGTAAATTTTTATTTATTTATTTATTTCCTTGTCACTCTATATACATTGCCTCATAAAATCTTTGAAGTTATAATAGGCCTTGCCATTATCTACATTTTTCAGTAAAGAAAAAAATTAAGTGTAAACAATAAATCTTTAAACAACAAATTTTAATCAATTTATTGGTTAAAATAAAATGCAAGATTTAAAGAAATACCCTATTTTTGCCAACTTAGCTTACCTTTTCTAAAAAATTTCACCTGAAAAAACATGTGAGTTTACAGGGAAGAGTAGAGATAAATAGATAAGTAAAACTGATTAGACGAGTTGATGGTGAAGTCTAATTTTATTTAATATTTTAATAACAAACATAATAATCTATTACAGTAGGGTATTTAGGCTTTTATTATTGAACAAAAATTGCCATCAAACTGTGTGTATGTCCTTTTCCATTGCAAATAGTGACATGTAAAATAAAAAACAAATTACAATAGTACTATGTGCATATCCTTCGTTTATGTATTGATTGGGATCGCATATTATTATTTATCATTAAAATATTTAGATTATATAATGTATTAGATATAAAATACAAATGTATTACATATGTATATACATATACATACATATATTTTTAAAATTTATTTTCCTACACATTGAGTTCTTTCATCCACATTATTTTAAGTAATTAGGATTTTAAAGAGCTCACTGGAAATAATTAGCCATGAGAGTGAAAAATTGTATTCAAAGTACAAAAAGTGTTTTACGTAGGAAAATGAATTATCAGTCTAGAATCAGTCATGAGAAAAAACTAAAAGAAGGAAAATATCTACTGAGATTTCCTATTGCACTGGATATTTTACATTCCTCCCTCCAAATCTGATCCCCATTTTTCTCGAACCTACTTTGCACCCAGGAGGCTGAACTTGGAATGACTATTTCCCAGGCTCCCTTGCTGTCTGACTTGAATTGGGTTGAGGCAATGGAAGAGGCTGGATGGAGACAGAAGGGTGAGGTTGGATACTTACGTTCCTGGCTCCTGTCACCCTCCGGGATGCTATCATTAACTACACATATCCCTTGACCAAAAGGTACAGATGCTCTCAAGGGCCCTTTCCTCACAGTCTTTTCTGTCTGTGGGTTCTGGTAACTGTTTTGTCTCCTCCCTGCAGAACTAGTAAGGATAGTATTGTCCCCGTTCTAATCCAGGGCTACTAGCCGAGCCGCAAGTGGTTTCCCTATAGCATTATTGTATGCTTCTCAAATTACAAAGTTTGCTTTGCCAACAGCTTTCTACTAGAAACCTGAGTACGCACCTTCAACATTTGAAAATTTCAATACTCCATTTGCTGTATATTTTTTAAGAATGACTTTTAGTACTGACTTGATACAAATTGACCACAGTATTTTTTGAAAATACCATTAAAACCATGTCAGCCTGTTATGTGATTAGGTATTCTATCTGTTGCTTTATCTAATTACATTTGCATTTCTTGTGTATGATATGCATATCGAAACATATTTTATGTAACTTACAGTATAAGACATTCATAGAATTGGTCCATTAAAAGAACAAATGTTTTCTAAAGGGCATTTTAAACATGTAAGACTGTAAGTCAAATGCCTCAACATTTTTTATGCCCTTCCAAAAAGTAATGCCATTTCTTGAAATGTATCTAAAGAATAATCTTGGATGTGTGCTTAGATTTAACTACAAGGATTTTCAATAAAATTTATCTTTAGAAGTAAATAATTAAAATCAATCTACATGTCCAACTGCATAACTGCAAGTTATGAAATAGTAAGAAATGAAAACTATCTTTTTAAAGTAACACTCAGTGACCCAAATATATGTTCAAAACACAGGAAAATAAAACAAAGATATGTTTTTAAAGGAGATAAAATAGGATTTCTTTTTTAAAATGTATAGGAGAGTTGTAATATTTATGAAAACTAACATATTGTTAAGCAATATTTTCATTAAAATAAATTTTATCCTTCCTGAATTTACAAGTGTTTTTTACTTTATCCTATTATTTATCTATACTATATTTTCTGCAAATGTATAATTTATGTATCAAGAGAAAATCAATAAGTTCACTTTTAAAATCATAATGAAAAAGTCATGTAATAGAGGAGAAGAAATAAACATGAGTTTTGCTTTTCTTCTTATTTGATGAAAGATAGGAGATGGTTCACAATGCAATATATAGATGATGTATTATATAACTATGTTTCAAATGCATATAATTTTACTAACCAGTTACCCCAATAAATTTAATAAAAAATTAAATTAAATTAAAGATAGTACATGGTTTATGGAGAGAAACAATTTTTTCTCTCATCACAGCTGTAAGCTATAAAAGAAAGTTATTGTGTAGATTTAGAAATAAGAGGCACTTAATACCTAATATATATTAAGATAAAAGACTGTTTCAGCTTTTTTGACAAATTAGAAGTATTGGGTTAGCCCTTCTTGTATCAATGAATGGAAAAGAAAATTTCAAAATATTACTGAAAGTTGAAGAATTCCATGAAGATTTTTCATCAAAGTATTGAAAACTCTTATCTGAGGTTAAGTAAATGGCTTTCTAGGGATCTTTATATTAATATGATGCCCAGATCCACCCTATAAAATGGATTTAGGACAATCAAAAGATCTGGATGGTTGGATTGTCATTTGGAGACTATCATCCTTATCCAGCTCAGTTTATGGCAATTTTTTAGGGCATATATTTAGTACTCACTGGAAAAAATATATATACATTATATTTCAGATATAAGAATGACATAAATATCTTTATAGTGCTATGTCCTAGCCAGAAAACCATGTGTTAGGAGTCTGCAACTTCAAATTGCTTCTTCTCTATTCCTGTCAAGCCTATGCTTTTCCAGCTATTGCCACAACCTATACACTATAAATATAAATAAAAATAAGCAAATTTATTTGAAAATGTTTTTCCAGCTTGTAAATACTATGAAGCACTGTGTTTAAGAAGGATTGTGTATGTTTGTGTATGTAAATCTCCTAATTGTTGAAATGATTAAGTCATTTCAGATTGGTTAACATGTTTCTTTCAAATAGAAAACATGCTAATAATATGTGTTCAATTTAGAGTTGTTTAATAGCAAATAAATAAGAATCAATTCAAATTTTTTATTAAATTAAATTTAAAAATGAATGAAAGAAAATATGAAACCAAAAATTAAAATATAAATTAATTCAACTGAGGAAAAAATTAAGCTCTCTCATTCAGTGTTGGAGGGTGGGGTTGGTTCATTGCAACAGAAAAGCTTCTAATAACCGTAAATAGTAATTTTGACACATAAACATTATACAGGTATAACTGCAAAAAGTTGTGATTAATCGATGCATATGGCATTTCCAATGTAAAAATTACACTTGTAAACACTTTTTCTATTCAATCACATTATGTGAATAGCAAATAAGTCTGAATAAATTATGCTATATCAAAATAGAATTTTGACTATGGATCATGACTATTTAAAAGAACAGTTAATATTTTCTTTTATATGTACTCTACCTCACTGGACTGATGATGCAATGAGAAAGGTCTTCTGCAGGACTGAACTGCAATAGTAGGGAGATTATAAAAGTATTATATATACATTTACCCATTCTGGCTTCAGGAGCCCTCTGCAGTTTGCAACACTGACTTTCAGATCTATTGAGAATTGGTTCTTTTACTTAATAAAACAGCCCTGGCTATGAAATTATTATATATGTTACCCACAAATTACTGATTTTTAGTCATTAAAATTCACTGAATTATGTTGAACATGAAAATTATATAAATATAATTTTTTATTCTAAGATAGCTTTCAAATTCTTCAGAATTTCATTCTAACCATAAATACAGATCATGTAATATTGAAAAAAGGGAACATATAAATGTAGATTTAATTATAAATTCTAAATTTATTGCATTATACAAAAAGGAAACTATGCCAGATATCAACAGATATAGAATTCAATGGCAGCTCTGAAATTACTGTGTGGATATTGGTTTCTACTATGATTTCAAACCTTTCATATCGAAATAGGTATAATATATGTATTTGCATATCTATAAATAGGTATAATCATACCTGCTTTAATATCCTCACAGCTCTCACAATAATCATGTGAAGATCTATATAAGAAAGTGCTTTGTAATCTGTAAAGTACTATTAGGTATTATTAAAAGTGCTGCCCGCTGTTCAGTCTTTTGTATCTCTCTGTGTATCTACCTTTGGAATCCTATGTCTAAATGAAAAGCATCTTTCATGTATAAAGACATTATATATTATCATAACATATTTAAGCCAGATGTACACTGTCCATAACATAGTACATGCAATATTAATCTTATGAAATATCTCAAAAAATTTAATCATGCTATCTCTAACAGTATACTTACATAAAAGCATATGTATGAAATAAATAATTTGTGAAATAAACTAACATTTTACACTGTAAATATATTCCTGTTCTACATAGAAGTTTCACTGTAGAATTGCACTGAGAAAGCACTGCTCTGTAAAAGTACGACTTGGAAAATAAACACTGATTACACATTGTTAACTGCAATGCAGAAGTAAGTAGAAATGGCTCTTTAAACAATATCTAAGATCTTATAGAAAGAAGCAAAAGATTCACACTATCCTTAGACAACAGGCAAAACAGAATATGCTCTTCAAATATTATACACTTTATACTGAAAACATAGAGGTATCTTACGTAATTGTAAAACGAAAACAAACCAACAAAAGTCTTAACTTGAATTTATCACTTGGAGATTTCATGGCTGACGCTACATCAAAGGGAAGATGTAAGCTCTAAAATAAAAGCTAGAAGGACAAAAAGTCAAATTAGGACGTCCCAGAAGTCCCTATACCTATTTATATCTGTACTGAAACAGGTACAATGCTCTCATAAAAATCATGTGAGGCAATATATGAGAAAGTGCTTTGTAATCTGTAAAGTACTGTGACGTATTACTAAAAGTGCTGCTCACTGTCCAGACTTCTGTATCACCCTCTACACCCACCTTTAGAATCATCCCGAAAGGAAAAGCAGTTCAAATTTGTTTAACAAAACCATGTTTCCAAACTAACTTTAATTTATTCATAAGAGGGCCATTACACTTGTTCTTTTTAAAAGGAAATTTCTTAATTGAACTAAATCATTCATTACTCACTGTGATACAGGTTTATACCCTTAGGTTCCATGTGATTATTCATATGTTCAGCTGACAGAAAAGGGGGAAAAGCTATTCTAATGACTTAGCTTAGCTTTGACTCACTAGTTTTTATCTCAATTTAACTTCCAATCTCAGTTACAGATGGTGTTAAAGTTGGAGGAAATAACATTTTGGTAGATGGTAAAGGATAAGTACAAGTAATTTTAAGTTGCTGAAGCTTTCATTAAATATGGCAAGCTATTTCAAATCCTACAGCTATTTAAATGAAAGGCTAAGGCTTTTCTGTTGTATTTACTTAAGATCTTATTAGGTACTGTTCAGAATCCAGCAGTCAACCTACTGAATGGTGTGATTAGCCATTTATTTTGACAGTACTCATTGATGACTCAATTATGCCCCCGAGAGTCAATCTTGCACATCATCAAAATGTCTAACGATCTGAGTGTTTATGAGGTAACAACAACCCACATACTAAACCGTCTGCCAGAATTCCATCACTGAGAATCTAAATGAAATTTGGGTGTTTGTCTAAAGCATCTAATCTCAATGTGGAATTTTAACTAAAAGAAGTAAAATTATACCTAAACAGTTCAAGCACATTACCAAAAATGAACATATTATTGAATAATAAATGAATATTTGTAGAAGCAAAGAACATAATGTTAGAAAGAATATGTAAGGTAATTAAAGCAGGCTTTACATTTTATTTTAAATTTGGAACTGAAATTCAGAAATTTAAAAATGCTTATCTAAGATCAAACAGCTAATAAAATATGGGAGTGAACCAAGAACTTAAAACTCTCAATTTAGATATTTTATTTTCTTTCTATCGTGCCAAAATGCTTCTTGGAAATAAAAATGAAACATAATATATCCAAAATAATACATCATAAAAAACAGGAATTTAGGATACTGCTATGTATAGCTTTTATTTTGTTCAGTTTTATAAAATCTCATTAGAGAAAGAAAACCAGATATTCTAAAAAATCACTCTCTTAATACCAAACTTCTGTGACTAACCTAAAACCTTCAAAATGTGGAATTTGATTTAATGTGAATGAGATATGCACAAAGGTCTTTGTTGAATTTCTGAAACCAAAATCAGTCAAACTAGCAGAACGTATGTATGTGTTTTAGCCTCTTAGCATCTAGTATGCAAAAATGGCAGAATTGTGCAAAAACATTAAAACCCAAGTCAGAAATTTTAATGTCTCAGCTCTGTTAATCCATGTCTTCGTGATCTGAGGTAATTCATTTAAACTCTTTTAATACTGCATTTAGTAAATATGCATGGTTCTGACATGATTTCGTTGCATTCAAATATTCTCACTTCATTCATTGAAACACCACCTAAATTTCATTATGAAATAAGCTATGGAATAATGCTGTCAAATTTCACATCATTGTATTTTCTCCCTGTGGAGAAACCTGAGACTCTCCAACACATATTTATTCCCCAAAGAAAGTTCTCTTGGAATTCCCAGATGGGTCCAGTGGGTAATCCATGACTAGTATTGCTTCATATGTCCTAAAGTTCCCTAGCACTATTCTTTCATATCCTCTAGAAAGTCTTACCCAAGTAGCTCATAGCAGAATAAAAATGGCATGCACTAGTCAAAGGATAAATGTTAATATGTTTCAATAATTGAATGTATTTCAATTATTGAAGCCCTTTCTTGGTACAAATGACATCTAATCAAGACATGCTACATATTTCTATTTCACTAGGAAAAGCAGAAAAAAGAAAAAGTATTTTAAAAATTTTTTATCATTGAATATTAATTTTGAAATACCACATGTATATCATTTAATAGTAGAAAAATGTATAGTGAATTCAATCTGTGTGCAGATATTACTTAAAATAGGAAAGTTTGTTTTCCTAAACTCACCTCTAAAATGGAGATGATCAAACAGAAGGAGCCATTCTTGTTAGAAGTTGTGATGAATTCAAACTTACTCATTAATTTTATAGCAGCTCTTTCAGTTTCACAGTGAAACATAAAAAGGTCTATCTTATTGGAAAGCACACCAAGTAGCTATCTATACACTAGATGAGAGGAATTTATTCTACTCTTTTAAATGCATGGGTGATAAAGCAAGACTTAGAAATATTTTTGTAACACAGTTTTATTCTAATATTATCTTCTATAACAGAAATGACCTATAGTAAAATAATTCAAAATATCTTCTCTTCTGAAGGTGATTTCCACATATGATTTGAACACAATTTTAAATAGCACATTACTATGATCTGAATTTCAATACCTTGGAAGGAATAATATTTTTTTCTAATGTTAAAAGTTCACTAATATATATCTTGTTAAAGTGGTTTGGTCACTGTTTCCCTATGATCGCCTGAAACCATCAAGGTTTAAACAAACGTAAGTACTTAATTTATTCCTAAGAATTCTCCTAGGGGAATTCTATAGGTTTTTAATATTTAACTTAACGAGAAATATTACATTATTCATATTAAGATAGTATAATAACCAAAGTTATCTTGCTGGGAGGGTGACATATGCCTATTAGTAACAGCTGATTAAAATACACAAGACATCCTATACAAATAACAGCAAAATAAGGGCCTTTTAAAGGAAGATGAAATAATTTCCTTTTATAGAAGTCATGCCACATTAACTCGAAGTTATATTCTAATATTATTTAAATTGTTCAATAAGTGGTCATTAGATAATTGGTTAAGTATTGGAAAATTATTAAAAAATCACATCTCTATCAATATATTTAACTCAGCAGTAATTAAATGTAATACAAAAGTTAAAAATAAAAGATATAAATGTGAATATGCAAATGATTGTATAGTGTAAAAGCTCTTTATGAAAATCATGTAAATCAGAAGTAATGAGAAATATTAATAGATCTGACATTAAAATTTAAACAGTATGTAATATATATTATGTAAATATACCATTAAAGTTTGAAGATGCCAAATTGTAACAAATAGTATTAAAAACAATCACTCATTAGAAAAACTTAAAAAATTACATAAAATTATTTCAGAAAGGAGGTACATAAATGATAAATTACTATTTGTTTAAAATGTCTCACCATTTAAAAACAGTGTTAAACAGTAAAAATACAAATTGCTTCCTCTCTTCAATATTAATTTAACCCAATAATTTTCTACCCCTAGAAATATAGAATAAGAGAATAATTATGGATGTGCATAAAGATATTTATGTACTACAAAATCAATGCCCCATTTCAGCAAAGGTATCAAGAATAAGGTGGGAGGGTAACAGTTGTATCTGGAGTCAGCACGGCTGTGTGTGAAACAATAGTGTCTCTGCTGTAGCCTATCACTACCACACAGCAAAGTTGCCTTATTACTTCTGAATCTTCCACATTTTCAAAAAGAAGCAAGGGAAGTAAAAGCAAAAATAAATGAAGGGGACTATATCAAACTTGAAAGCTTCTGCACAGCAAAGAAACCATCAACAAAAGAGGAAACCAACCAAATGGGAGAAGGGATTTGCAAACATCTCCTATAAGGGGCTAATACCCACAATATATAAAGACCTCATACAACTCAACAACAAAAAACAAAGTCCATTTAAAAGATGGGCAGAGGACATGAACAGACACTTCTCCCATGAAGATATAAAAACAGCCAGCAGCTATATGAAGAGATGCTCAACTTCACTAGTCATTAAGGAAATGCAAATCGAAACCACAATGTAATACCACCTCACACCTGTTGGAATGCCTGTTATCAACAAGACAAGAAATAACAAGTGCTGGAGAGGTTGTGGGGAAAATGAACCCTCATGTACTGCTGGTGGGAATGCAAATTAGTACAGCCACTATGGAAAACAGTATAGAGGTTCCTCAAAAAAATTAAGAATAGAATTACCATATAACCCAGCCATCCCTCCTTTGGGCAACTACCCCAAAAATTGGAAAACATTTATCTGTAAAGATATATGTACCCCTATGTTCATTGCATCATCATTCATGGTGGCCAAGAAATGGAAACAACCAAAGTATCCTTTAATAGATGACTGAATAAAGAAGATGCGGTACATATATACAATGGGACCTTACCCGGTCATAAGAAAAGATGAAATACTGCCATTTGAGACAACATGTATAGGTCTTGAGACTATCATGCTAATCAAAATAAATCAGACAGAACTTACTCTGGAAGGTGAGCACACAATGCCATATACAGATGACATAGAATTGTATCCTTGAAACTTACGTAATCTTATTAACCAAAGTTCCCCCCAATTAATTTAATTAAAATATTTTTTAAAAAGCAGAAAATTCTAAAAATCTTCCAATGACAAGTATTGACAGCAAAGTCAACCTTTAAAAAATTGTGAATAGTAGTAACAAAATACATCATTGGATCTAACTCAAACTGATACCTGGTTGTGACATTAGATATAATGAAACTGCATAATAGTGGTAAAACCATTTCATGGTAGAAAAATATTGGCATAAAAATATTCATAGTAAATTTATAAAAGACAAAAATAGTTTATTTTATTTTTAAATAAAAATGAGATTGATGAAGAATTAGTCAACTACAAGTTAATAGGAATATGGTCCAATGGTTATATTATTGACACATTTTTTTCTTTCTGTATTTGTCAAGTTTTCATTATGGAAATGTATTATTCTGAAATTAGAAATAAAAGTGACTGAATAATATAGAAATTTCTACTGAGAAGTAAAGTGTGGCATAACAAAATCCTATCTAAGAGTCCAGTTTGTGAGCAGCAAGAAAACTGCCATCAGAGTGTGAGAAGATAGTAAACCCATGATACATGGCAGTGACAGAGTGATAACACCATAGTCTGAAATAACTTGAGAAGGAGAGCTGTAGCTAATAAAGTTCTAGTCTCAGAAAAGAGGTGAGGATACAAAATAGTAGTAGTGTATGACAGTTGATGCTTACATAAAAAATTGTTACAAAAAAGACATAACCTTGCTAAATTGTCAATTTGCAAGTAGGAATGAAATGAAAAATATTCCATCAAGATCCTTGCTATGATTTATCATCCATTCTTTTTCTTTCCAAATAGAGAAGTTCATTAAACTTACTCTGTCCTTGTTTCAGATTATATGAACATTGACCATGAGGTAAAGAAGACAGAGTTCTCAGGACTCCTGCAGGTACTCAAATCCAAGAATGCTCAAGTCCTTCATATAAAATGGTGTAGTATTTGCATAAGACCTATGCACATCTCCCATATACAAATTATTTCTGGATTACTCAAATGCCCCATAGGATATATATGTTGTGTAAATAGTTAAACTGTATTGTATAGGGAATAATGACAACAAAGAGTCTGTATGTGTTTAGTATAGACATAAACATTATAGACCTAACTACATAGTACCTGTCAGTACCAATGCAACATATTTTTTTTCAAATATTTTTGATCCATCACTATTTGAACTTGCAGATGCAGAACCCATGAATACAGAGAGATAACTATAAATTTTACTTGTACCTTCTAGACCGAGAGGAGACCCCATCTAGAGTCTTAACACTACAGAGCACTCAGTAATACCTTTCTTATAAAAAGGTATAGTCACAATTACTACAAGTAATAAAAGATTCTAGCAGAGGTATCCAATTTTTTGGCTACCCTGGGCCACATTAGAAAAAGAAGAATTGTCTTTGGCCACATATAAAATACACTGACCCTAATGATAGCTGATGAACTAAAAAACTTTGCAAAAAATTCTCGTAATGTCTTAAGAAAGGTTATGAATTTGTGTTGAACCACACTCAAAGCTGTCCTGGGCCAAAGTGCAGGCCACGGGCCATCAGTTGGACAAGCTTACAAAGTAATATGCAGTGTGTTCATGAAAGACAAATAATGTGCCCATATCTTTGCTGTTGAAAAACAACACAAAAGCAAATGACTAGTTCAGGAAATGAGTGAGTGTCAGCAGAATTATATCATCAAACATCTCACTTATATAATCAGATAGTTTCACGACAGGGCAATCCAAACATTTACATCCTCTTTCTAACAATTAGTGCACATGTATTCAGAGAAATAGTATTGATTCCATATTATTTTAGAGTGATATCATCTAATAACTTCTTTGGTGCTCTTTCTTTTAATTCTTATCCTCTAATTATCTGTCTGATAAGGGTCATTGATATTGGGAAAACTCTGATTACATTACATCCTCTAGTTCAGAGAAACAGTGGGTAAGGCACTTCAGCTATAGAACTAAGGCTGAAGACAACTTGAGAAACAAAGCTCTCTTTTATAGCAATCAACTTTTAAAACTGAACACAACTCTAAGACTTTATTTTTCATCCAGGCTTTTAAGTTAATTTTACTCTTTTAATCAATGCTGCTGAGCAGTAAGGGAGCCTGAAGGCCACTGGTTTCGTTCTGAAAAAACAAATGAAGAAACACATGTAACTTCTGTAAATGCAATTCTAATGAAATTAGGATAGTATGCAGTCCCTATTTAACAAATACAATTATTTCTAATAACTGTGTTTTCATTTCAGATAATTTTCAACAAGCATAGTGATACAGAATAAAGACAATTCCAGAAGAAAGGCAAAATTTGTTTACTAAATTGCATTGCTTTTTTTTCATTGTAGCTACTTGAAGACAAAGAAACGCTGAACATCAGCAAGCCTACCCTCCCTCTGATGCTTTGTTTTGTTGTTTCATTTTTAATTGAACTAGTCATTCAGTAGGAAAACTTACTTAGGTAAAATTTTTTCAGCTATCCTCTCATAGGACTTTAAGGCAGGAGTTAATTGTTCTGGTTTTTTGTCTGTGAATCTATTTTATTCGTGCTGGAAAACTCAATATTCCTACGAGTGCCCAAATAGCAGAAATAAATGGACACTTAAAACTGTATTTTCCCTTCAAAATTATGACAAACATTTTGATTCTATAAGAAGATAATTCTACATAAAATAACACTATCAAGCCAAGCAGTCGTATCCGATTTTATACTTCCCTATTGCTCTCCCTCCAAACACTTGTTCAAAATGTTTACGTTTAAAGAGCCATAAACATGTTACTTGTGTGAACTCGTCAATGTCTTGTAATGCTTATCAGCTACTAGCAATGAGGAAATTAAAGTAAAGAAGTTTTAAGGAAAAATACAGTTTCAGAACAACTAAGCATGGGAGCCTGGAAGTGCAACTATAGATGTTGTACCATTAACTACTATTTTGTGCTGACCTAAAACGGCCTAAGACCAGATCAATCCATCAGGAGCCACGATATAAAGAGCACCGCCTCCAAATAACCTGACCTGGATGAAAACAAATAAAGAGGATATGCCTAAGCATGATGACAAAGAATCAGGAAGAAGAACTTATAATACACTTTATAAAACAAAAAGGAATGCATTAGGGTTTGGAATTCAGTTAAAAATTAAACATGTGCAAAAAATAAAGGCATGACTGTAAAAGATTTCTGTGAACACTGTGAAGGTAAAACTTACTTTTAAGAACAAGCTATACCTTACAAAAAAGACATCCACGTCTGTTGATATAGCAAATCCAAAATTCCCTGTGACTTAAATGCTAAAAATAGGAATTTCTTTCTGTAGTACAGCGGGGAAAAGCATCAAGTAGTCATAGGACTAACTTCTAAGAATGTAAAATACAGACTAAGTTAGGGCAATACATTTTTTTCACAAAATAAAGTGAAAATTACACCGGAATAGAAGCATCCTCAAAGTGAAACCAGTGCTGGCAAGAAGCAATCACACACTGCTAGATGTGAAATGCTTGAGAACTGAAGTAAAAAATAAAAATTTCTTTTCACCAGGAACCAAACTTTTACTTGGCATCCCACAAATAAATTCCTCAAATTTTCTGGCACGAGAAGAGCTTTAAGAAACAGGTAAGCAAGGAGCCTCCCTCCACTCCCAGACAATATGGACCAAACCCAGGCGTGATGCTATCTCCTGCCTGTTGGATGTGTTCTCTGGCCTCCAGTCTGACTTCAAGTCCAATCCAACTCATAAATATTGTCAATAACAAATCAAAAAAAGGCGGATGATCTAACATGTAGTCCACCTTTCTGATGTGTCTCTAGTCCCTGAAATCCACCTTCTGTTCCCTAAATTTATTAAGATAACTTCCTCTTCTCCTTGTCCAAATATCAGTTATGTACTCAAGCTCTTGTCTCTTGTTTGTACTCGAAGTCTCTAGATAGGTTCTGGCACTGCACATAGGAGATATCAAGCAGCACTCATGAGGCACCAGGTAACAGAGAGTGGTAGATCTCCACCAGGTTGTAGAGCTAATCTTGCACATACGTGACTGTGGTTGGTAAGACTTTAAATTGTAGGAGACTTTCTGTAAGGACCTGAAAACCCTCACATAAAACATGTTAGGCTTTCTCTTCTTCCTCTATTAAAATACAAAGCAACCTGCTAAGCAATCCACTAAATCACTTAGTGTGAATGGATTTTTTTCAGGTAGCGTGGATGAATTTAATGTGAAGGCAAATGGTTACATAGAAGAGGAGCCGTTCTGATTTTAAGAATAAAACAGTTGAGAATACCATATATAATCTTGTTGTTGATATATATGTATAAGTCAAATCACTTTAAGAGGTATTATCTTCTCTAGATACAATGTGATTTTTTATATCAGAGCACAGAAGAGGAGGGGAGTGGAATAAACATAGGAGTCATGGCTTCTAGGTTTAGTTGGACAGGGATTGGAAAATTTCTAAGAAGGCCATCCTTGGCAATAATGGGCACTCAGACTTTCTAACAGACAGTATATTAGTTTGAAAAAACTGTCAGGAAATTTATCATTGAAGTCCAACATTTCCATTGACATAGATGTAGCTAAAGATGGTTCAAGGGTAGAATTATGCAAAACATTCATCACAATAACAACACCATGTGGGCTAGCTACTCTCTCACCCAAAAGGGGAGGAGCTATATGATAGAAAAGTAAGTTTCTAGAACTTTTAAGCAAAATTATATATATTTATATATATGGAAATGGATTGTCTCTGCTATCAGTAATGTCATTATTTTACAAAAGTCTTTAAAGCAGGGCAAGAATCATAGACCATCTGCCACTGTGTTTCAATCTCAATATATTAATCATAACATCTGTGATTTGGGGTCGACATGAAGCAAAAACATACCTTTCTTAGGTTAAAGTTACTTGCTAGTATTAAACTACTTTTGTGATTTCCTTCCCAGGTTTCTACTTCTTAAGCTGTCATCAATCAAGTATCTAAAGAGGTTGTTAGAATTTCAACAACAACAAAATACTCAAGTCAGCATATAATTCACATTAATATGTTACTTGAGAAGTCAGATTTTATTAAAGCATAAAGGCTACAGTTTAAATTTTTTTCAACATTCACATGGTTTAAAATAGTGTCAATCAAATGTAGAGTTGAATAAAGTCGGCTATTTTGGGGGGATAATAAGCAAATACAATATCCTCTTCATCTATCCATATGTGATTGTGCTATTCCTGGTCAATGTTTTAAGTAGTACAAAGCTCTAAATGCCTACTATTGCCCCCTCCAAAAAAATACAGAATACAAATAAAGGAAATGTTCTATACAAGTAGCATTGTATAAAAATAATACTATAAAATAAAGAAATTAGAACTCTGATACCAGGATGCTGATGAACACCAAACATATTGAAAAAAATGACAATGAATGACCAACTCCCCTTTGACTGGAAAGAATGGGGAATATCAAGAATTTCATGGAAATGTTACTTACAAAAAAGACCCAAAAGATATGACCATGAGGTTCAGGTTTTTATCAATCATTTCCTTCACTTTTATGTTACCTTTGTGAAGTTTTATTAGTGGAAATGAAGAAAGGTAGTAGAAAAAAATTGATTGTAGGAATTTTTTAGTTTACTTTCTCTTTTCATAATTTCATGTAAACTACTTCAATTACTTTGTATTATTAGGAAAAATATAAATATGTAAATATATAAAATAAAAAGATTAGCATTTTAGAAAATGTCTTCCCTCCAATGAGAAAGAGATAATTATAATGTTTACTTAAAGCTATCCTCTAATCAAACCCATTAGCACATCGATTTTTTTATAAGCCTAAGATCTCAATAATCACGAAGCATTTTCATAACCTCAGTACTAGTTTCTTATGGTTTTAACCCCAAATGCTCACTCTCCAGCATGTCATATACACAAGTAATAGAAGTTTGGTATCTGAGAATAGCCATAATGGCATTAAAGACAAGAAAACTTCAGTAAGATAACAAACACTAGAAAAAGTTTTCAGATGAATATGTTTGTATGATACCCTCCCTAACAAAAGCAAGTTCATTAACACCAGGTCTGCATTTTTCACAGGATAATTCTTGAACTAGGAGAATTGGAATTACCCATGGCATTAACCATGCAGTTATCTGGATCCTCTTGAACCACTTTGTCACACGTTAGGGGTCGTGCATTTAAACTGTTACACATTCTTAGGCTCATACACATCTAAGACAGGGATGACTCTTGCTGAAAATAATCCATCCTTTGCACACACATATGCACAGCAACTCAGATTGCAGCTTTACTCCTCTTCTCCACGGCCCTAATTCTCCTCACGTACCATGCACGTGCCCAGTTTACTCTCTCACCACATCATTGGTAGTCTGGCCTCCCCTTATGTGCTCCCCTCAAACCCCTGGCCCACTTCCTTGGCTTTGCAGGAGTCATGGGGGGTACCCTCAGTAGCTACCAAACAACTGCACAAAATTTACTGTTGGAGTATTAACTTATTTAAATTCAGGGCAACTGCCACTCACAGCTACACTGTGAGGAAGAACACACGTGTGACAGGCCCCTCTGCACAGAAGGAGATTTAGGTTCAGAGTGGAAGCTACCAGTGTTCTGGAGCAAGAGAAGAAAAAGAAGGCAAATGAGTAGTAGAAGGAGGAGGAGGAGAAGCAGTCACCCCAGATTCCACTGGTTGCAGCTTCTGTGAAGGACACCTTGTAATGCAGAGATGGCTATGTGTAATGAGGCAAGATCTCAAACCTCGTCACTCCGTGCTCTACAGGACATCCTAGAATCTATAGCACACAAGTGTGAGGAAGTGAATAAACCCATCCAACACTATCCCAGTCCCACAAATGAGATCAAAATGAACTTACAGCAGTCTTTCTACAGAGCCAAGGATTGCAAGCTGGGAATACTAACTGGTTCATTTATGTCACTGATCACCATATGTGGATATGAAATCTCAGGCACTGATTTTCAATAAACCAGCATCTTCAAGTTAACTTGCCCTTCTGTTTTCACCCGTGCACCTATATTCTTGCCACATAAATTTTAATACTGATTTTTAAAATATCCCCACAGTCTAAATATCAATATAGTGTTTGCCAAAATCCAGGGCTGTTTCTATCATCCCATGCAATTTCTGCCATTAGGTAATGTGTGATTGTAGGGAACCCTCACATATACTACATACAGAATCTTATCAGGCTGAATTCCACCCAAGATATTAGTTCAGTCTTACCACAAATTTCCTCTCTTAACTAAAAAAGATCAAGCATTTAAAGAAAAACTTCAACAAGGCTGGAAACAGCAAAATCTTTCATCATTCCTGATTGCAAAAGTGTTTCATTCTCTCTCTCCGCTCCTAAGTGCTTTGTTACACGGTCAGCATGGGGGTGGGGGGAAAGAAAACTACACTGTCCTTGATATCTTGCACTTTAAAAATAGAAGGAGCGGATCCTCCCCAGTTTGTATATAATGCAAGAAAACAAGTCTCCACGCAATACATCTGGACATTATGAAAACTTGATGAGGAAAACTTTTGGGGGGCGGGGGGCGGAATGAAGGTGATTTCCGAGCTGCTATTGCAGTCGTATAGGACACTAACATTTATTTCCCATAATTCTTGCCCACAGGAAATACATCCTTTAAAGAACTGAATAAAATCAGGTTAGCTCTTCTTAAAATCTGCCAAGCTATCAACTTCCCAGAGAAACTCACAGATCCCTAACAGGATCGAATGTAAGGACGAGGCATTCAGGCTACGAGCGGTAAGAGGAGTCCACCTTGAGAGTGCCGTGGCTGTAGGTATTTCTGAGCCGGAATTTTAAAAAGGGGAGGGTGCGATGGGGAATGAGGGGGGAGAAGAATGCCTCGGCTCCATGAAACAAGACACCCTTCTGGAATCCGGGCTGAGCACTAGAATCCGGATCCCACCCCCTCGCCTACCTCCAGGCTCCAGCAAGCATCCGCTGGCGTCCTCCCTTTTGCTGCCTCCGCAGCCGCGGACACACGGATCCGGAGCAGCCCGGAGCTTGGGTCCTGCAGAGCCCTCGTGCCAAACGCTTCTCTCGACTAATTACCGAATGAGAAAAAGGGATAGAGACGCACAACAAGGATGGTGATTAAAATCCAGTTTTCAGGCACCAGCGTCCCAGAAGGTTCCCGCTCCTCTTCTGCGCTCCTACCCAGCGGTTTTCGCTTGGCAAAGGGTTACCCAGGGCGCCCCAGCGGCAGCGCCTTGGCTGCTGCACCTCCTGGTCGCTCCGAGCTCCGCTGCCGCTGCCACACTGCGCGCCCCGCTAGCCACTCACCGCACAGCGAGGAGGCCTGGCGGAGACGGCGCGGGGGGAGGAGAAAGGATTACACGGGTAGATTTGGGGGTACGGAAGAAGAACTTTGATGTTGGAAACGCACACACAGGACTGAGAAGAAACCAAACAAGTTGCGGTGCGGCGGCGGGAGAACGATTTCACCAGCTCTGAGAAAATCACTCCCCTGCCAAAATCGGGGCGAGGACGCTCCCCGCTCCTTGAGCGATCCCCAGAGCACCTCGTAATCTCTGGTTTTCGAGTCCACAAGAAAAGCAATGGGCGTGGGAAGCCCTGCTGGTTCACGCCCGGGGTGAAAATACCCAATATACCTCCCGCGGGAGAGGCTGGCCGGGAATCGAGGCACAGAGGACAGACGCAAACGCAAATCCAGCAAGAGCGACGGGAGCCCGAGCTGCCGCCGCCTGCAAGAGCAGAGTCGCGACTACCTTCGGGCAAAGTGACTGCTACAAAGTCTGTTCCCTCCTGCGCAGGGACAGACACATTTAAGGTCTTGAACGGACGTCAGCACCAGCTGAGCTCGCGGGGTGAGCGCCAGGGCTCCCCGCCCCGCAGGTTGTAGCGCGCAGAGGGCGATCTTCTGCTCGCGCTGATGAGACGAGCTGACTTCGAGGAGAAAGCAGCGCCGGTGGCGCTGCGAAGTGTCAGTCCCCCAAAGCCATCACAGCAAACCGTATAGCGGTGGCATTTCTGCCGTGGGTGCGCTTGCGGAATTGAACAGAACCAGGGCTGCGTGGAGAGGGCTCTGGCCACTCTGCGCGCGCACCCAGTACTGGGTCCCTGAGATTCTCAACACCCGCTTTTCAGGGAAATCGCTTTCCTCTTCTCTCTGGTTTGAGTCATCATTCTGATTCACTTCGCAAAGTTAGTTGAAATCCACCTGACGACGCCTTTTACGCGAATGGGATTAGATTTTTCAATCTTGCAATTTTCAGCAAGATAACACTTAAAATTTCCCTTAGTCTATTTCCTAATTTAGTCAAAAATAGATTAAACTATTTGAGTTGTTTAAATGACCCTAACTCTTATTCTTAGGTCATTTGCTTTTAAAAGCCTTTGCACAAGGGAGTATTATTTCTTAAAGTAATATATTAATATAAGTGACACTTTCTAAGGTTTTTGTAAATATATACAGGTTGGAGGTGAGGAATTAAATTCAAACTCAGAAATATAATGAAAAGGGTATTTTGTTGTTTTTTTTTTAAATCCTGTGTAAAATGACCGAATGTGTTTCCAACTGTTTACATTTTTGCCAGAACAATACCAGCTGCATTTTAAAGACATAAGTAAGATTAAACAGTGGTGGGAAGATAATCTAGAAAATAGGATCCACAATTCTGCAACTCTTTAATAAATTTCCCTACAGAATAAATGAATTACCCCCCTGAACACACTTATTAAGTGTCCTGGTTCTCCTGGGCACGTTGAGACTTGCATTGTCCAGAGTAGTGAAGAATGGAGAGTCTCAGTATGAAAGGAACCAGTACTCGTGAACGGCAGTAACACTTTCATTTCCATCCCCTTGTGCAGGTCCAACCTAATCAAAGTAGATTCCTCTGGATTACAATCATCCAAAGACTTTAAAAGTGAAGACACAAATCCGCCAGAGAGCAGGTTCCATATTTGTTCTATCTCGAAAGACCTCCCAGCGGCCCTCCCTCTAGCGGCGGTCCAGGGAAAAGGCGCGCGCGGGCGCGGGCGTGTGTGCGCGCGCGCGCACGTACGCGGGTGCGTGCTCGTCTGTGTATGGAACGCTTGATGACTGCGAGAACCCACAGTATGTCTGTAGGCTCTCCATAATCCACTCCTCCTAGTTAGGGACATTCACCTTACACACTGCATCTTCAGTGCATCTAGAGACCTCCGAGTTCTTCCTCCGACGTTAGTCCTGAGCTGGGAGAGTGTGACCAAACTTTCTGGATTGGCATTCATGTAAAGGCGTTGGAAACTTTGGAAACGGGCTACAGTGACAGCATTTTTGCATTTTGAAGAGAACGTACTCAGAAAGATCAAAAAGCAGTTTGAAGAGGGTGGGGGATCGGAACATGGAAGGGCTTTAGAAAGGCATTAATAACGCAGGTCAAATAATTTTTCTTCAAATAAACAGGTTTCCAGTGAAACTTCCTAAGAACTCAAAAAGCCTTGGCGGGGGCGGGGAGGCGTGGCGGCCGTCACAAACAGTAAGAACAGAGGTGACGCCTGTTTGCCGGAGTTCCCTGGAACCCGATCCTCTCCACCCATCCCCCATCTCCACAATTTTTGTGGCTTTCTAGGCGGCAGGTCATTTAGGGGATAATGACTTGTGGCCAGCGCAGGAGGGCTTAGCCAGACAATCTCCAGGTTGTATTTCTGTCTGAGTCAAGGTGCGGAGGAAGGGCGAAAGGAACTGAAGTGGAGACGTAGACTCGCCCGCGCCTCCCCCACCTCTACGCCCACCCCACCCCGAGAACCCGCTTCCTGGCTGGAGCCTCAGGGTGCGAGGTGGATTCAGGAGGCGTGTCGGTGGTTGGTTCCTCGGGATCATTTGGACATCGGCAGGAAGGGGGCACCTCTACCCTTTTGGGACTGGAGCCTCACCGGACCCAAGTCCTGCCCTTAGTGCCATTCTTTGCAAGGTGAATGGAGAAGGGCAAGAGCGGACGCCTCCATTCCCCGCATTGTAAGCCCCGCACCCACTGCACTCCTGGCCCGTAGGTACAAAGCCGGGGTCCCCGCTGAGACGCTGAGCCACTTTCCCAAAGTAGGAATGACGCTCACAAAGGCCGCATCACTCCTGAGAGCATTTCTAGTCCGCGATGTTGCCCCCTACTCCCACGCTCCAGAGGTGGTTCTGACTGGACGCCGAGAGCTGCCCGGGAGGGAAACCCCAGGGCTTCTAGTGCCCGCGGCGAGCAGAGACAACGAACACGCGGCGGGAGCCAGCGGCCAGCGGCGACCCGCGCTGTGGTTTTGGTGTCCGGAAGCAAAGGTTCAAGCTCCTCTGGTGCACTGAGCTAGCGCTGGGCGACCCAATGTTCCCCAAGAGAGCAAACCCAGCGAGCGGGGCGGGAGGGGAGGCCAAGTGCAGGACTAGGGCGACTCCCTCATTGCTGGGCACGTCGGGAACTGCAGCCGTAGCCTTCGCCCGTCCGGCCCTCTGTTCTCTAGGCCAGAGCTGCTAGGGAAGAGCGCCTGGTGTTGGGAGGAGCCCGGCACATCCGTACAGTGAGGCCTCCCGTCCTACACTTCCCCCTGGGAGAACCACTCCATCCCAAGGAGCTCCCTGTTTCCCGGTTGTTCCTTTGACTATGACCCAGATTCTCCTGTACCCCCGCCCTGGGTAACAGGCGACCTTAGACTGTGGCACAGCACAACGGTTCCTAACTAGAGCGACGTGAAAACTGGTTCTGTCAATCCAGGGCTCATAGAATCAGGTTTCCAAAACGGCAAGAAAACAAACTTACTCTTGAATAGCATGCCCAAAAGGATCAACTTTCTCTGTGCTCGTTATCAATCAGAGCAAAGCTGCATTCACTCATGCAAGAATGTCCTCCCTGTCTTTTTTTCCCATGTCACAAAAAGAACAGTGAAGGCAAAATCAAAGAAACATAATTTGTAGCACCGGATAGATTAACAATTGCTTTTACTTCTACAAGCATATTCATACATTTTATTTACTTTCTGTCCCCAAATAGTGGAAATATCTTGATGTCATACGTGCAGTAGAAGAGTTCCTTACTGGACATTTTGTCCTGTCCAAAACATGTCCCTGGAAACATGTGGTCCATGTCAAAAGATCTTTGATAGGTCCTGTCCAAAAATGTCCATGCTTAAGATGTCCCTGGGTTCAGATAGACCATAATATTTATTCCTAGTTTGGTTTTACAGGACAAACACATTTTTAAAAATATTCTGTTTTCTTGCTCCTCTAACTGTTATGGCTGTACTGCCAATAATAATCCTTCTTACCTTGGCAACCTACCTGATAATGTCACAAGGGGTTAGGTGTGTGGGTCCAGGTTCGAATCTTGTAGATGAATGAGATTTATATGAACTATGGACTAAATGTCTCCCTGATGTTTTAGACAGGACTAAATATCCATTAATGAAAGAGTTATATATTAATATTAATTAGATCAAATTGGTATGATAGTAAGTAGTATTGAATTTCCATTTATTATAACCTGCTTTTGTTAGGAAAAAAATTGTAAGACAAATCATTTCATTAGCTCTCAAAGATGTTTATAATATTAAAATAAAAATACATTTTATGTGTATTAATATTCTTATAGATTATAACATCTGGTGATTCAGATAAAATTGCTAAAAAATAAATCTCCAAAAGATGATTGGGGAAATTTGGAAGGAAAATGTAGAGAAATATTGTATAATTGAATACTAAAATTTACCATCATAACCATTTTTAAGTGTAGAGTTGAGAAATACCAAGTTTATGTATACACGTGTGCAACAAACCTCCATAACTTTCACCTTGCAAAACTGAAACTCTATACCCACTAAACAACTTCCCCTCTGTTTCAAGCACAGAAGAAAAAACATACAGCAAGCACAGAAGTAAAAATACAGCAAGAAGGTAACCAACTCCAAACCCAGAAGAGAGCTTTCAATGTGAGCCAAATCAGCTGGCACCTTGATCTTGTACTTCTCAGTCTCCAGATTTGTGAGAAATACATTTCTGTTGTCTAAGCCACCCTATCTGTGGTATTTTGTTATGGCAGCCTTAACAGACTAATATGTATGCTAATTCTATTTTTAATTTTTTGGAGGCAACACCATACTGTTTTTCACAGTGACTGCACCATTTTCCACTCCCGTCCACAGGGCATGAGGGTTCCAATTTCTCCACATCATTGTACACACTTGTCATTTTCTGTTTTATTGATAATAGCCATTTTAGCCAGTGTGAGGTAAAATCTCATTGTAGCTTTGATGTGCATTTCTCTAATGATTAATGATATTGAGCATATTGTCATATGTTTGTCAGCTATTTGTATGTCATTTTTGAAGAAATGTCTATTCAAGCCTTTTGCCCATTTTTAAATCTAGTTTTTGTTTTTTTGTTGTTGAGTTGTAGGAGTTATCTACATTTTATTTATCGGATGTATGATTTGCAAATATTTTCTTCCAGTCGGTAAGTTTCTTTTCCACTCTGTTGATTGTCCTTTGATGCACAGTAGTTTCTAAGTTTGATGTGTGTGTGTGTGTCTTTATATTGAAATATTATTTTGTCTCAATGATAGCTTTCATATTTTGGAAATTTACATATATCCACTGCAATTCTCTTTAATATATGAATTTTGCTGGTAAGTCTAAATTTTTCCTGATTTATAATATTGTAAAAATTATCTCTTGATTAACTTGCTCTATATTTCAAAACATTATTTGAAATATATGTGGCTTCTCTTAAGTAGTACTGAACTACTGATGGTAATGGTTTAATACATTATTAATTTTGAAAGTTTAATATATTTTACCTATCAGGGAAAAATAATATATTTGTAAAATGGGGCACCTGATGCTTTTTTAAGTTACTATAAAATATTTTACATGTAAACTGGAATATTTGTATTTATTTTAACTGTAATGAAAACTTCAACCAATCCAACTTAAATAAAAGCAGTGATTTGTTTGATAAAGGAAAACAATTAAAATTAATGTGTATTGAATTGTAGACCTAATTAAACTTCCAATAGAGCATTCTTTTGCATTCTTATTTGTGGTGCATTCATATACCAGGTTCATATCTTAACACTTTCAAATCCAAGTAGAAATAAAGTATTCTTGACTGGAAAATCTTGTTCTCTCTCTAAAGTAATTGTTTTAATCAGTGATTTAAAATTTTGTTTCAAAACTAGAAGATAATGTGAATATATTAATGATTAGATAAGGTTTTAGGGCCTTAACTAACAAATAAGCATATTTTCATCTATGCATCTCTTAAAGTTCAGTTGTGTTAAATACATGTATATAATCCTAGGAAGAGGTAAGAAGTGCAAGTATAAAATACATTAATTCACATTAAGTAAAAGACTAGTTAGTTTACTATTTTCTATTTAAAAGATCCAGGTAAGCTTTTATTGAGGTATTAAACTATATTTATGGGTTTATATGTTTAAAATAATAAATTGGTATTATGTTAGTTTAAGAAGACTTTGTATTCCCAATTTTAGAAATAGAGAGTTTTGACTATGTGTTAAGCTACATGTTCAATCTCCTAATTATTGTCAACTTTTGCAAGAGTGTCCTTAGAGTGAACAGTGTCACCTTACTCTTCTGGTGAAAAGTTAAACAGGTTGTTGTCAACGGCATTTTTAAAAGTTTTATGTAGGAATTTACATGTTATCTTTCTTTCTCCTACATTAAGATGTAACTACTTTCTATTTGGACAGCAGTCATGGATTTACCAACTCTACCAAAGCCCAGAATATTCTCCTGAAAGATACTAAAATGTTCTTTGTCCATGCAAGCCAATATAGATGACATTACTAGAGCTAAGTATAATCAAGAGGAGTCATTATTGCAAATCATTTTCATAGCAATAACCATCTTAGACAAAAACGATTAAAAGGATATTGAATAAAACACTAGATGCACAAATTGTTTTCTCTAAGTATAATATGCAGATAAAATAGTACGAGAAAGTTACTTTCTGGCACACTTTGCTTACTTAGGAGATCTGATTCAGTAGAAATAAACGTTATCAAATTCAAGGGGAAATACATTCTTATTTATCAATAAATGACTCATAACAAAATTTACTATATCCTCTTTTAAAATAAATTTTTTGTTAAATTTATTGGGGTGACATTGGTAAGCAAAATATACGTAGTTTCCAGGTGCACAGGTCTACAATACATGGTCCATGTGTTGCATTGAGTACTCATAATTCAGTGTCAGTTTTCCTTCCATCAACATATATTTCATGCCCCTCCCTCTTCAACCATCCCCCTGCTATATCCTCTTTATAGCTATTGTATAAAATTGTGTTTGTCAATTTAAAAGTGCTTGCTCCATTTATGCAGTCATTCTCCTATTTGCTATGTTCTAATGTCCAAACATTAAAGATCCTCTCCAATTATTATTACATATAGAATATCTGGACAGTGTGAATATTTAAAAAATTACTATTGCAGTCTAGCTTCTGTTGTCTAGAGCTGATAAAAATCACTTTAGGGAGGAGACGGGAAAATAGACTTAGAATTTTCTCAGTGTGCTTAAGAAGCAATAGTGTCTTTGAATTTACTTAAAAGTTCGTATGGGATTAGAGCTAAATTAACAAGGTTGTTAGGGGAAAAAAATTATTAGAAGAAACTATATGAACCTATGTAAATATATCTTACAGAAACTCTGAAGTACACAATATATGGTAAATTGGTCAATAATACTAGTGTAAGTTTTAAAATGAAAGAACAATTATTTCCTTTCTCTCTTCCTTTTGCTTAAAAATATTGTCTACCAGAATTCAATGAGAGCAATTGATTGGAAGTCATACACAATATATTATTCACAGGGAAATTCGTAAAAATATATTTCTTGATTGGTTATTATTTGTATTTTCTATAAATTTCATCTTTTATAATATTTTAAGTGCCTTGGTGAGCCAAATACATTCTTGAATATTTGAATGTTAATATGTAGATTTTTTTTCCTGCCATCTTCAGTGATTGTCACAGAAAACAGATGTAAATAGCATCTGCTTCCATGACAGATGCGAGAATGGTGTTGGTATCCCTGAAAAGTCCACAGGGTCTATTATCTGGACAGTGATTAGCGTTCTGTGGGCCCAGCCATGCTGTTAAGCTGTGTGGTCAGAGAAATACTGTTAACAATCTAATGTTTTATGAGCATCAATTTTGTGTACAGTTCTAAATCATAAAAATAATCTTAATCATATAGTTCTCCAAATTATATTTAAGTATTTCTAAAGTACCTTTATATTAACTATATATAGCTAGTCAGCAAATTATGAAAATGTAGGAGGAATAGAAAAAAATTTGTATAATCTTATGAATATTTTCATGTGTTTTTATCCTCTAGTTGCATGTATTATCAATAGCAGTATAAATAGCATTTATTGACTATTTCTTGTTTGTTGAGTTCTACTTTAAACTCTTTACGTATACTACCAAGTTATTTCCTAACAACAAATAAGCAAAGCTACAATGATTATCTCCATTTTACAAATAAGGATATTGAAGCTTTTAAAGGCAGACAAATTCTTAGTGGAGCCAGGATGCTGACCTAAGTCTGGAGTCAGGACACGACTGTGGTGGGTCACATATTCCTCCTTCAATGATGTCTGTATCCTAATCCCTGGGATCTATGGAGGTTATATGGCAAAGGGAATTAGGTTGCTGGTGGAATTGAGGTTGCCAATCAGCTGATCTTAATAATGAGATTATCCTGAATTATTGAGGTGGTCTGATTAGTGGAAGAAAAAGGCAGAGGAAGAGGTCAGAGTGATGCTATGTGAGATGGACTCAACCTATTAGCAAGGCTTGAAGATGGAGAATGAAGAAATGGGGCCAGGAATGGGGTGACATCCAGAAGATGGAAATGGAAAGGAAGAGATTCTCCTAAAGAGCTGAATGCACTCTGTCAAACTTAATTTTAGTCCAAGGAGATCCAAGTCAGAACTCTGATCTACAAAATGTAAAAAAGAAAAAAAAAAAAGTAAAAAATGTGTTGTGTTAGGCCACTACGTTTGTGGTAGCTTGTCACAGCAGCAGTTAGACAGCAGATTCAGGTGTTTTTATCAGAACCCACACTCTGAACACCTGCACTTTTCAGAAAATTACCACCTTTTGGGTGAGAAGAGGGTTATCCACAAGCACCAAATAAGAAGCTCTGTGAGACAAAAGAGTTGAGTCCAGTGAAGGTTTTTTCTCTTTCTCCTGTACTAATGAATGCACATACATCTTACAGAGGATATAGGTCAAAAGTACACTTGTATGCACTTTGCGGTTACTTTACCCAAAAAACAAAACAAAACAAAGCAAAACAAAACAAACAAAGAAAAAAACAAAACACTTAAGCTCAAATGGGTTATTTATTTTTTTATCTAATTATAAGTTATCATATTGACCTGTTTAAAAAAAAAAAAGCACACAACGTAGCAAGCAAAACAAACTTTCAAATTAAAAAAAAGTCAAGGGAAAATAATTCAACTGAAAAGTCTGGAAAGAAGGTAACATATAAAGTTCATAAATCATTGAAGAGAAAAATCATCGAAGATTTAAAAGGGAGGAAATCCTCTATGATTCTTACAAGAATCATACCTAATATATAAGGACAATAAAAGGTTAAAAATAAATAAATAAATTATACTCAGGTCAGGATTTACAAAGTCTCAAGAAACCACTGCACCATACCTATCAAACAGGAAAAAAGCTAGATAGGTTGCAAATTCATTATTTATGTAGCCCACCAGAAATTTGATGATACAAATAAATCTGAGAAAACTATATCTAAAAGAGATGAGCATTACTTGAGAGAAATGAGTTCTACACTGCTCCACATCTGGTGAAATGACATTAGGAAAGGCAAATACATTGTAGAGGGAGACAAGAAACAACTTAAATTTTACCATTTTTTTAATGCAGCACATAACTGAGCCTATTGGATTAGAATCCAGAGGAGCCTCCCAGATCTGATTTGAAAACACCAGCTAATTCCTCTCCACATGTCATTTAGTGAGAGCACAAAACCAGGGTGATAAAGGCTGGGGGAAGAGAGAAAGACCTGAAAAAGAAACCCCACAGGATATAAGATTGCCTTGGTCCTTTTGTGCTGCTATAACAAAATACCACAGACTGGGTGGCTTATAAATGACAGAACTGTATTTCTCACAGTTATAGAGACAGGAATTTCAAGATCAAGGTGCCAGCATGGTTGAGTGAAGGTCCTCTTTCAGTTTGAAGTCCTTTTATTGTGTCTTCAGATAGTGGAAGGGGAAAGGATTATCTCTGGTGTCTTTTTTTAAATGGTACTAATCTCATCAATGAGGGTTCAACCCTCATGACTTAATCACCTGCTGAAGGCCCTACATCCATGTGAGTAATTAGGTTTTCAACATTAGAATTTTGGAGAGACACAAAGTATTCAGACTAGAGCAAGAGTCTTGATAAGCATGGTATACAGGTGTGCCAAGCCTGGGTTTAGAACGGAACAGTGGGAGAAATACCAAGCAGGAGCTCAAGGCCTTCACTGAATTAATGGTGGTACATCATAATAAAAGCTAGGGACCTTCATCAGGTTATAGCAGCAGCACACAGAAGTCTGGGAGCAAGTCATCAAATTGGAGAGAATTTTTTTCCTAAGTGTAGAAAGACGGGGGCCTTACTAGAGAAAAAAGAGAACCCCTCACAGCTGCCCATAATCTAGACTAAAAAGTAGATGAAGAACTCTGACATCTCACCGAATAGGCAGAAGACAGGTTATATGAGATGAGTGAGAATTTCCCAGAGGTTGATGAAGCTCAGCAATTTTCAAATAGCATAAATACAAAGAAAATCACACTGAGAATACAGTCAAATTGCTGACAAAGATAAAGGAAAACAACAAAATTAAGGCTAACATCAATACAACAACTTAGAAGAACCTCAGGAAAACTGAAAAAGATACATTATACCCCTGCGAATAACAATAAAAATCGCAGCTGACTTAACAGAAAAAAAATGGAAGACAGAAAGCACAGAATTATATATTTAAAGTGCTGATAAAAAAAAAAAAAAGTCTGACAGAATTCTGTATTTTTAAAAATATTCAATATAAACAAAGACATTTTCGACAGAGACAAGTTACAGAAAGTTGTATCCAGCAGACTTGCATTTTGGCCTTTTTGGGTGGAGATTATAGTTGAGGTTTTTATTATATTTGGAAAAGAAAGATTGATTTGAGGAGGACATTTTCTAGTCAGAGTAGGTCTAGTAGTAGTGAGGCTGGTTTTTGACCTTTTTCTTAGCATATTTTTATCTTAGCTGTGGCTTTTTACAGCTTAGCTAGGGTTTAACTTTATATATATATATATATATATATATATATATATATATATATATATATATATTTATCTTAAATACATGTTACACTGAGTTTCTATTAATTTGGGTTAATTGTGTGACTTGGTGTCTGGCACAAGATTTATCAACCCTAATTTGTCAGTATAACTAAGTCAAACTAGCTATGCCCAGATTTATAGAGGGCTAGGTAGTAGGTGTGAATGAGTGAGGTAATAGGCCTATATAATAGGTTTGTTGAACTGATAAATAGGATAAGTGGCATTAGTATCAGAGTTCAGGTTTGGCTCTTGTGCTAAATTATATCAATGGACACCCAAAAATGCAGGAAAAATGAAAACTACTGAAAGGGTTAATATGTGAGTGAATACAAGACAGCACTTTATTACAGATTTACTTCGCATTTTCTTGCAATACATACAATATTTAAAGAAAAATTTACAAAAATATGTGGCTAATTTGTAAAATATGGAGATATGAAATAGAAGATAAGAAATACAGGTAGGAACAAATGAAATTTTATCGTGTAAGGTTTTTAATTATTACTATTGCTATTATTAGTGCTTTGTTATTCTTAGAGTAATGTAAAGTTCACAGCAAAATTCAGGAGAAGGTACAGAGATACCCCTTTAGCCCACTATGTCCTTATATAACCCCCACCCCCACCCCCCATTGTCAGCATTCCCCACCAGAGGGGTACATTTGTTACAGCTGACGAAGTTGCACGGACACACTCTATCACACACGTCCCACAGCTGACATCGCTCTTGGTGTTGTCCATTCTATGGGTTTGGTCACGTGTATAATGACATGTTAGCCAACAGTATGGCATCATAGAGAGTATTTCACCATTCTGAAAACTTCTGTGCTCCCTGGGCTGATGAGATTACCTTGGGAACCACAATCATGCTTGGCTGAAGCCAGTTATGAGGTTGTTGCTGGGTTTACAATGGGGTCTGAGCTTGGCGGGCTTGTTACCAGTTGTTCTGTTGAGTATAAATCCTCTCTGGTCCCTGAGTGGATGGGACAGACTCCAGCACCCTTTTTAGTAGGTGATTCTGGTACTTGGTTCAACTTCAGGGTCCACAGTTAGGTCCTTAGAAGTAGGCCTATTACTGGGTTCCTGGACATGTGAGGCACCTTCCAGGTCCCTGAGAGGGCTGCTGCTTGGTCACCTGATAAGATTCCCAGGGCAGGTCTGGTCCTGAACTCTGGCTGAGAAGGTATAGAACTGAGTTCCCAGGCTATTTCAGATTCACCAAGACTGAGGCCTGAAGACCTGGTCCTGGAGGCATCTTTGAGCATGTGCCCCACCAGGTCCCTGGGTGAACCAAACTAGTTCCTGATTGTGACTGGAGTGACTAGAGCTGAGTATAGAGCCATTTCAGGATCTCATTGGGGTACAGCCAGAGTGTCTTCTGCTAGGTCCCTGCACCAGCAGGACTGTTTATGGACTGCACTGGGGACCGAGGGGCTGGAGTCAAGTACAAGGCCATTTTAGGATTTCCTGGTGTATAGATGGAAGCATCTCCTCCTGGGACTTGGGGCCCTCAGGATTGCTGGCAGACTGTGGCTATGTAGAGGTTCCTTTTAGGATCTACGGAAGTGCTAGTGGACTGTGGCTGGAACAGGCTGGAGCTCAGTTACAAGGTCCTTTCAGAATCTGCAGCCTGACTGGGTTTGGTGGGCTCACCTTCTGGGCCTCCCAGGTGGTGCTAAGATGTCTGGGGCAGGTTCATGGGTCACTTTGAGGTCTGTATGCCTGTTACCCAATGCTTGGGAGGGTGTGACTCCTTCCTTGCTCTCGGTATATGATGCTGGTGACAAAACCAAAGCCAAATGGAGCTGTTTCCAGATTGGGACCGCAGTGGACAAGTCAACCATCTGCATGCAAACCTGACTTCCCAAAATGACTCCTCTTGGTCTTGGACTGCATTGAGTTTTCACAATTCCCTGATTCCCATAGCTCCAAAATGGGCACTTTTGTTTATGCATGGATGCCAAATTATTGTGGTAGAGAGGAGGATACAAAAAAGGGACATCTTATTTGGCCATCTTGCTGATTTCACTCCCTTTTATACACACTCCACAGCATGTATCGGCCACTCAGGATTGACAAGAACTAGCATCCTTGTCTTTCCAGTGGAAAGTCAATTCTGGATGTGTGGTAAACTAATTAAATGATATCTCACCTACAGGCATATGGTATTATTAGATGGTTCTTGTTATTATAATTGTGAGTGTCAATGTTCAGCATATTTGATGGCTATCCTCTTCAATACAATACTAATTTACTTTTTACTCAAAATTATTCTTTTTAAATGTTTATCAATATCTTTGTATCTCTATCCTAATTCACTAATACTTCTTAACTTGTGTAGGCATAAAGATTTTGAAGAGGAAGAGTAAAAAATGTAATTTTCTTAGTGTATTTAGCTATTATGCAATATTTAAAGACCTGCAACTCAAAACTAATAAGATAAATTAAAGCATTGTGACTTAAGTGCAAATTAAACTCTCAAAAGTGTTAAAATATAGGTTTTGCAAGTAATTAATGAGCACAGAGATTATAAATATTATGTAGTAATTAGGTTAGTCAGTGGTAAAACTGAAGTAGCTGCTGATTTATTTCTCTATGTCAAGAACAAATTTGAAAACAAATATATAATAATAAACAGTAATTACTATTTTATGATTATAAATAAAGTCATATATTTAACACTTGAAGCCTCACTTACCATTCTTAAAAAACCATTTTAAACATTGAATCTCTTAGAAGTACTTTAGTATAGATTATTAGAAATATCCAATGTAAGAGCATTTTCAATTTTTTCAAGGTTTAAGTTGTATAGAACCATATTTTAAGGAGCAACCACTTTTATATTTTATCTAAAATTTAAATGTGGAGAAAATGTTTACTTAGAGATAAGTTTATAAAATATAATTTGACAAAACAAGGCATATTATGATTATGTGACAAGAAAACTGTTAAAATTATAATAAATCAAATATCATAACATTAAAATCTATAAAAATGATAACTTGATACAATAGCAATAGAAACTATAAATATTATAGTATAACTATGATAACTAGCTCTATTATTAAAAGAGGCTTATGCAGAAATATTAATAAAAAACAAACTTGAGATCCTTTTGTAGTTCATAAGCGTGATGATTAGGTGTTCACACGCTTGTGTGAGATGTGCCACCCACAAACCTTGTTACGATGTTGTCACATTACCCGTCTGACGTGAAAAAAAAAACAAAAAAACAAAACAAAAACCTTGAAAAATTTTATTTCTTAATATATCAAAATAAAGCCTTTACAAATTAAATTAATAAAATATGTTTTACCTAACTTTACTTTTAGTTTTTCACTATGAGAAAATAATGTTTGTAAAAATTTTATGTACCAAAGAGTTTATCACTTTATGGTTATAATTGGGATAAATTTGAAATTTAAAATTTATAATAAGTGCCTAAGGAAATAGAAATGAATAGTATATGTAACCCAAATGTGTCATATAAAAGGCAAATATAAAATCATAATTAGTATTAATTAAAGAAAAACTCTGATGTATGTCACTTGGTTTCAAATGTATTTAAGTTTATATTAGTTTGTTAAATTAAATTATTAAATTTACTTAAGTTTAGTTTAGAATATTTTTATCTTCTTATAACAGATGATAAAAGATTATTTGAGTACTGCATCCAGAAGCCAAACAAATGAAATATATACTAAGTAATCAGGTTGAGACCAGAAAGTTAGCATTGAGTCAAAATTACTATATGCTTTGAGAAAAAAGCAAAACTTAGGTACTTTTTCATTTTCAGGAAATATATTTAATATAAATGTCATTGTTTTCCTGAAGTAAATGCATTTTACTTACCTCTTTCATGTGTGTAATCAGGAGTTCATGTGTGGTGATTGTGTAAGTCTAATACTATATATCAGGGTGCCAAAAAACTATATACACATTTTAAGAGATGTTATCTACATATTACTTTTTAAAGTTGAATTGAATCACAGTAGCAATGTGTAGTATGATGTTGGCTCAAAAGATGGCATTAATCAAATGAATGCTAGTGTCACCATGCAACAGGCATGACAGTCAAAAAAAATGGTGGAAGCATGGTTCTCTTTGAGGAGCACAGGACCATTTTGAAGTGGTATTTGAAATTCGATAACGTTGTTTGAGTTTCTCCCATCCTCTCCTGACTTACCACCACTTGACTTCTACCTATGGGGGACCTTAAAGGATGTGGTGTACCATAGACAACCAGCTACATTGGCGGTACTTCAGGAAGAAATTGAAACAGCACGCACAGTGATACAAGTGGACACTTTAGTCAACATAGCTCGAACAGTAGTTCAACATAATCATAAGTGTCTGGAAACTGATAGTAACCACTTTGAGCACTTCTTGTAATTGCAGAAGTCAAACATGACTCATATCCATCTTTTGTTATCGGTATATATTGAGTATTTACAATATTATTTAATACAGCTTTTTCCTTTCTTAAAATGTGTATGCATTTTTTTGGCATTCTCTGTATATATAAGGCGGGACCCCCAAAAATCAGAATTATTTTCTGTAGGGCCATTCCAGACTAGGTGAGTATTCTAGAAAGCCAACTGCATCAGTGTACCAGATGGCATTGTTGTAAGCAGCTGCATGGCTTCAGCGAACATTTTTTGGAGACTCTTTCAATACATTTGACCATTTCATAATAGCTGATTTACATGAACAATAAATGACATGACAATGTACCTGTCCACACCATGCTGAATGTTCAACAGTTTTTGACCAAAAACAGCATGACTCCCAGGCCTCACCATCCCTACTCATCCAATCTTGACATGAGTGTTTGTTTCCCTGGATGGAAAACATCCTCAAAGAGAATTATTTTGCCGATGTGGAAAAAAATGAAACAAAAAATGGCAAAAGAACTAATAGGCACCAAAATTGATGAGTTCAAAAAATGTTTTGAGTAGTAGAAAAAGTATCTTGATAGGTGTAGTGCATCAATGAAGAGTACTTTGAAAGTGAATGAAGTTTAAACATGTAAGAATAAATACACAATTTTTTATAAATAAATTTCATTTTTGCTCTCCCCTATATTAGAACAACTATAAATAAATTTTATTGCAATAGATTTAATTTGTAGAAAAGGAATCTCTCCTCAGATTTCTATGCTAATTTACATTTAAACAAACATTCATACAGTATGTAATAAACTTGTTAAATTTGTTTTTAAAGCAATAGATTCATTTATCTAAAAATCTGAAAGTGATGTGCAAAATTCATATGACCTTGAAAAAAGATAATTTCATTATTGCACACTACCTCTAATTTTCAAAATTTACTCTTCATTAGAACCTGATGGACCAAACATCAAAATGAAGCAGTCAAGGCATAAATGCTCAAAAGGCATTTACCATGAGATTCCACAGAACATGGAAGGCAGAAATGGACACAATACAGAGAACAAGACCCTCATCTTTCTTATTGTTATTGCCTTGACAAGTAGGGAAATAATGAGGAAGCAAATGATGTGAATTGCTAATAAATAAATTTGGATGGGGGGAGTGGCTAGTAATAATGAATCAAAATTATTTCACTACTTATGGGAAATTTAAAATTCTAATTTTTCAAATAAAAAAATCTAGATTATGCATATAAATGCATATTTTCAAAATATTTTTATTAGTCAAGAAAATAGTCTTTTTTTTTTTTAATAATGTAAGTTTTAATAAAGCATTGCATGGATACTTAATGATCTTGTGTGCCACAGGTAATACATACATTAAATTTAATTCAATTACTATAAATTCTCTAACATTAATTTAGTCAAACAGGTAAATATAATACCATTCACTATAATACAAATTATGTTAATAATAGAGTTGTTGGTAAGTGCCTAGGATGTCTTTCCATTTATTATAAAAGAAATAAAGAACCTTCAAGAATAAATAAAGGCTCAATTAAGTCAGCATACAATTTTTAAGTACATAACAGGCTCGAGCAAATGTCCACACTGTAGCCAGTAAAATGATAAACAAGAGACTTGCTTCTATTTAGTAAAAGGGCAGACAGGAAAATAATTACAAAAAATAAGATAAATACTATGGTAAAGCTGTAGTCTATATGCAGTTAGAAGGAAGAGTAATGTTTTGGTTAATGAGGAAAGACTTCAAAGAAACAGGGGTATTTAAACTTGGTCTTGTGATGAAGACAGAAAAAAGATTGAGAATGAACTATGAAGGTCTTTTTTGGCATACTATAAAATATTAGAGGTCAAATAAGTTTTTTGAACAAGTGGGTGATCTAAGCAGATTTGCATTCCATAGCAGTTGCTCAGTTCTCAGTTACAGATGATAGATTTACACAGGGAGAGATTGGGGACAAGGACAGTATTTACAAGGTTAATACACAAGTGCAGACAATAGAAAATTAGCAGCTAAACCAAAGTGGTGAGGTTGGAATGCAAAGGGGAGAAATATTCAAAAACAGTAATGTTAGAGGTACTATCTAGAGAATTTACTGCAGAATAAACTGGGTGTTTCAAAGACAGAGATATAAAAATCATATAGAATTAAATATCAGTTTAAGATGTTATTAATTTTCTAAGGATGGCATAACAAGCACCACAGACTGAATGGCTTAAATAACAGAATTTATTTTCTCACAGTTCTGGAGGTTAGAAGTTCAAGAACAAAGTTTCGGCAGGTTTGGTTTCTCCTGGGTGTTTCTCCTTGCTTTGCAGATTGCTGCCTTCTTGCTGTGAACTTTATTCAGTTCATATACATTCCTATTTCTTCCTTTACTTATAAATGACACTAGTTATAGTAGATGAGAGTTCCATTCTTGTACACACATTTACCCTTAATTACCCTTTTAAAGACCCTATTTCCAAATACAGTCACATTGGGGGTTAGGGCTTTAATATAATACATGAATTTGGGTGGAAGGAACACAATTCAGTCATAATAGATGTATTACATTTTGGTACTTTCATCTACAAAGTCTAGGGAAAAGTTACATGAAAACACACTGAATAGTGAAACAAAGCCACTTAGGTTGTGGGTTATGTCTTATATGCAATTTAGTAACATATGACATAGAAAGTAAATGTATTCATTATTCTACTTCTAAGGTATATTATTAAGTGTCTTAGCATAATAAATATTTATTTCTCATTCACCCAAACTTTGATGCAGTTTACATAGTCCTCATCTAGCTTGTAACTTTTCCCTTTGGAGCACAGAACCTCCAAGGTTATTACTGGAAGTTTGTATCTGACATTTTTAAGGGGCCAACACTGGAAGGGTTTCATATCACTTTCATTGCACATCCCCTTTTTAAGAAATAAATCTAAGCCTATGGCCTCCTTATAACTGCAAGTGAGACTGAGAAATGTGGTCTTCCTGTGCATTCAGGAAGAGAAAGTGATAAACAACGAATATACAATCACCTCTGTCACATCGGCAATAATAACTAATATTAATAACATTCTGCTGAACTCTAATTACATTTATTTTATTATTCTACATAAAATTACATACAAACATGATTCTGTTATTTTGTTTTCTGCTTGTACTACTTAAAACTCTTATCAGGGTTTATCATGGGTATATACAACAGAGATATACTTCATTATTTTAATGGTAATATAGTTTTCTCTTTTATTGTAATTAGTTTAGCTAGTATTAGGATTCAGGAAAAGGGAGGAATCAAAGAAGACCAAAAGCTTTTTGTTCTGAGTAATGAAATAGACAGTTTTGTTATTTGTTGAAATGGGAAAGGTAAGATTGACAGGCATGAAGACTCTATTTGGACTTGAGAAGTACAGATGGCTATGACAGTGGAAGTGTAAATGGAGAGCAAGGATGCCAATATGGAAATCAGCCAGTACTTTCTATTGAGATTGACTGATTTATCACTCACAGTGTGAAATACCACCTTACCAAGGATGGAAATTTCACATATAGGTTGTTTATGTTCTCTGTTTTATTCCATTAAGTGGCTTTTTTTTCCTAGTCCTATTCCATTTTCTGATAGTTTTATTATTGTTTTAAGGTATTATCTATTATCTGATAGGACCTTCTTATTGTGTTCTCTTCTTTGGAGTTAGGTATTTCATCATAAAATAATTTTCAGAAATACTTCCTCAGCTTGCTCCCTTTCCAATAATGCATGCTTTGATTCAGTATCTGTGAGGTTGAAAATTGCCTAATTAAAGTTTTTATAAAAAAATATCTTATAAAAATCTTATATAAATCTATTTAAGCTCACTTTAGTGGGCTTTGGCTCTTTGAAAAAAAAGGTACCATAAGTCATTGAGGTTTTATGATATTTATACAAAAATTATAAATAAAGAAAACTTTTGATAAAACCTTTTTGTGAGTAAATAAGGCAAACTTCCATTTTGATAAAACAAAACTGTTAATAAATAAGCACTGATAAAAAAATAATAATGTATACATTTCAAAACAACATTGTGGCATATCTTAAATATTTATGAGATTCTTTTGCTTAACAAATCGTATATGAAATTGTAATGCCACATCTCTCCTTAAACCAGTATCATCAGTTTAAGAAGCATTTGATGTGATTTGTAGTGGACATTATTTATTGCTGACTATGCATCCTCTTTCAACTTCCTACTTCTTTGTACAAGTTCAAAATTAATGTTCTTCACTTTGTTATGTGTTTGATAGAAGTGCCCTTAGCCACTTGAATATCCCTATTCCTTTTGCCTGTGTCTAGTGTGGCTCAGGCATTTGGCTCAAGTCTAGATAATAATTAGAAGTCCATTAGGAGGTTGAGATGAGATTATATGAAAACAAACTTTCTTCATTGTTTGGAGAATTTTCAAAATCTGAATTGATGCCTTAATGTGTCTGAATCTCTTGCATCCAGGAGAGTAACTGCTTTGAGGACAATGCTGACACATAGAAAAGTAACAACATACAAAATATAAGCCCTTGATATTTTTATGTTTTTAAATTCTGAATTAACATGGACTAGAAAGGATTTAATTCCCAATACTTAGCATGAAGAGATACATTCTCTTATTTTTAAAAACATATTTGAACTGTATTTTCTATTATTTGCACCTCAAATACTCATAATGATAACAAGTACTAATCAAAATGCCTTATATGATTTGAATGTCTTGAATTATTAAAAGTTTATTTGATGATGATAATATGGAGAAAATTATCATGGTAGTTCAGTATGCTTCACTCACTCTTAAATGATGTGAATTGCATTCATAGATTTTCTGTTTCCTACAAGAATCAGGAAGTCAAATCATTTTTCAAATCTTAATAATTTTTTAGTTATTCATTTATAGCAATTCCATATAACTTATCATATCATTGAAATATTTTTTAAAGTGTTATAAAGATTTTAACATTTAAAATTTGGTAATAATATCTACTCCTGACAAGGTGCTGGCTTTCAATTATTAATAGTTGCTTAAAAAAAAAAAAAAGCCTCATTATTCTTGGATTTTGTATTTGTGAATTCAACTATTTGCTAAAAATGAATCCCAAGTATTAGGCCCAGTGGTATGTCTTTTTATACATGACTCGTGTTTCAGATCAAGGTGAATTATGTTGGACATATTAATTACATGTAAATTAACTTTACGGGAATCAATTCTGAATTCCGAATGCCTTTGTAAAATCTTTTTTTAATGATTGAAACTGAAAAAATGTTATCTCACATACTTTAACCTCACTTCTCAAAGAGAAGAAATCTATCCCTGTTCAATAATAAAGTAATACAATGGTTTAAAAAAAGTAGACTAAATATGTTAAATTATCTCAGTTTACTATTATATTCTTAAATATTATTTCCTAAAATTTTAACAAGATTTTTCAAACAAAAATAATATCATCTTCATATTTTTATGTCTCAGTTATCAAATGTCTCAGGCAACCACATTATAAATATGCAATTTTATACCTACCTTTCTTTAAGATGCATACTGAAATCAATATGGTTGATAATCACATTAGATTCCATTCTCTATTTCTTATTTCATCTTATCAAACAGGGAAATAGTCATTCTGGAAAATAACCTTCATTATATATACTAAGACCATATAAAATGAATTATTCTAACTAAGTGTGCACCGTGAAACGTTTTAGTAAAACACTAGCTTGCATGCTATACTCTTGTCCTGCTTAATAACTGCGATAAAATTGAAATGATAGGGCTCTAAAGAACAGTGTAGAATTAGAAATACAAATTGCTGTACATTACACTGCCATTTGATATGATGTACTGTAGCTTGCTGACAGTAATCTTATTAGGAATTACACTAGAAATATAAAAATATATGTTGCTATCTATTAACAATCAGATACTCAAAGGTATTTATCTTGCATCTACATTTGAATGCTATTTTTAAAAGGCTGTTATTGTAATTAACAAAACATTAAATTCCCATTTGAAAAGAAATTTAATGCTAAATGAAACTATCAATAAAATTCAACTGAGGCAATAAAGAGGAAATGCAGAAAATTTGAATGGTTTTGAAATTTTGATTGTGAAAGACAAATTAGGTTCAACTAGGAAGATGTTGTCATCTGGTACTGACATTTAGAAAATTATCCAAGTTTTGGCCATTGGCTCAACAGGTGAATAATATACCTTTGTGTGTATCTATTCCCACATGATGAGCAGAATATGTCCTTGCATTTAAAACCTTAAACAGTCATATATGGTCTATATATGCTGTATTGCCAATGAAGAATCTAAATGTATATTTCATCATTTAGAACTCTTTCAGTTAAACATGTCAGAGATCCTAACTTAAATAATGTAGGACTAAGGGTAGGCATAGAGTTTTTTGGCTAAATAATTTCAAGAAATTGAACAAATCCACAAAAAGACAGAGAAAAAGCTAGACCAAAACAATTTGGTTTTTAAACACTGACTAACTTTTCTAATATACTTTTCTTTTGTTTTTGTTTTTGTTTTTTGTTTGTTTGTTTGTTTTGGGAGGGTAGTTCCCTGGCTGAAAATCAAACCCAGGCCGCGGCATTGAGAGCACCGAAGCCTAGCTACTACACCACCAGGGAACCCCCTAATATACTTTTCTTTATGTGTTTTGGTTTTATTATTTTTCACATTTTTTTCCTATATGATGGAAAACTGGGCAAATACCAGTTTCAAAGGCTCTATTTTTTATCTTAAGATATTTCTGATTTCGAAATTTACAATTCTAGGTATAGTTTCTAGATAGCCCAGCTTGGGTTTTGTTCTTACACATTACTAGAGTTTAGTTGGATAACGAAAGGATGAAGCAGTTGTATCATGAGCAAAACTGTTTGGAGTAGGGCAAGTATCATGGAATGGACTGTTACTCTCAGAAGAAGGAATAATAAGCAGACCAAATAATTTTGCCTTGTATGCATTGTTATTTTATATGTAATACATACCCAATGAGGAACTATCCTTAGGTCTCAGTTTAGTTTAACTGTTTTATCCAAAATTAGTTATCGAGTACCTACAATGTGCTAGAAGCTATGCTAAGCACCCGGGAATCCACAGTGAAGAACACTGACAGCTTTTTTGCCTTCAAATAATGTACACTGCTGTGTGGAGATAGCTAGACTACAGGTTAACAGTTACAAAAACTTTAAATAGTCATAGATATTATGTGTGAAATAAACAAGGAGCTGAGATGGAAAATAATGTAGGGTGGCTATTTTAAGTAAATTGGCCAGTGAAGACCTGAGTAATCATTCTAGTCAGGAAAAAAAAAAAAAAAAAAAAAAGAGCAAAGTCTCTGAGTTGGAAAACGTTGTGATATGTTCAAACAAACCAGGGGTCTAACTAGTGAAGTGCACAGTAGTCTTAATTTAGGTTGAAGAAGTAATCAGATAATACAGAAACTCAAAGGCCTGGAGTATCAATTTTATTATAAATGCAACTTGAAGTCTGAAGCATTTCAAGCCATGGAACAACATGGTCTCATTTATATTTTAGAATATTCACTCTTGCTGTTTTGTTGAAAATGATTTTAGGCGATGGATGGAAAACATATTTAGTGATATATTGGGGTTGTGAGAAAGAAAGAACTTAAGATATTTCCTTGTTTGGGGGATTGCGTATAATCAATCACAGAAGAGAACTTCAGTTATTTAAGGGAGAGTTTTAATTTTTTTCTTACTCCTTGGTTCACGTCAAAAGAAAATATCCCTTCCCCCATAGCTGAAGATTAGTTGCCATGTTTTCATCTTAATAGTTAATTCATTTGTTGTAACAAAGGCAGTACGAGGAGAGGCCGAGTGTTGGTCTGGAGTCAAAAAATTCCAGGTCAGAATCCTGGTATTGAGATTCCAGTTAAACATTTTAGGACAAACTGCTAATCCCATATACTACTGGTGAACATTAACTGAGCCAATGTATTCATACCAAGTTCTTAGTCTAATTATTCTAATCATATTAGAGAAAATTAAGGTTAACTGAGAAATACTGAAGAATTTCTTTAATAATATCAGTGTTTAGTAGGTAACATTTTCTCATTTGAATAAAAAAAGCTTCCCCAAATAAGTATATATTATTCAATATTATTTTCCAGGTAGCTTGTTTTATTATAATATATCAAAGTACATGTTTTCCAATTTTAGAGACCTTATAGTAAATACTTAAAGAGAAAGCTGTTGGATTGCAGTATAGACTTTTGTTTCTCTATCATCTCATTGTGTAAATGTTATAATTGGCTCACTATCAACTTTTTAGGTTAAATGAATCAATAAATTATTGTGATATAAGTAATGTCTGCAAAATTTTGGATTCGCACAATATACAAATATTGTACTCTAATGTGGTAGTAATGTCTTTGCAAAAATGCATCTAGAAAAAAGTTTATGCTGTTGCAAACGTTTAATTCTTTTCAAACATCTGTCTGATTTATGTTTTGATAAATCCAAATATATAATTGACTTAAAACATGTAAAAGCAAAATCTGAATGCTAGAGAAGCAAATATATCATACTATAGGTACCTTATTTAGAAATAGACTATAAGTATACAATGTTTTGAAGAACCAGGGATAAGAGAAAAGGTCATGGTTAAATACCATTAATACTAATAAAAAAAAGATACAACCTCATTTATTAAAATCTTATATTCAGTCTAAATTTATCATCCAGTTGTCATGACAACATGCATTTTGACTAATGGAAAAATTTGGAAAAGAAAAAAATAATCTAATTTTCAGGCAAAGTGTTGCTCAATGATATGTAGCAGACTCTTCAATCTGTTTTAATCAATTTTAAGTTAATTATCATTTAAGTTATTGTCATCCTAGCTGCCTAACTCAAAGAAGAGTAGGATTAATTTCAAACTACCTATAACATTAAAAATTTTTTCTTAGTTTTGTGTGTCAAGTGATAATTTATATTTTTGTCTAAAATGAAACCATTAAGTATTTCCAAAAATAAGGTTCTCTAAATTAAACACTTCAATGAATTAAAAGTAAAAAATACATAGTGAAAAAATAATGGCATTTATACATGTTTGGACTAGATTTGAAATTGAGTGTAGATGGAACTTATTCAAAAAGAAACATTTCTTTTACAACACCTCACTTTTACCACAGAGAAAAACATCATTTGGATTAAAATCATTTTGTTAATGTAACATCTCCATACTAATTAAACATTGAAAATATTTGATTGCTAATTTTCTGTTTGAGTCACAACTGATTTTATTTTTGCTTAATTTTTTTCCTGATGAAAATGAGTAAAATTTGTTTTTTCCTGACCCATTTTTCCCTTTATTTTCCCCTCTGAGCTGACTGCATTGATTGTTAGGTTTATTGTTGCCGTAGCTGATGCTACCTTATAAAAGAAAGGCCTAGGCCTATCATCATTTAAATGATTTCCAGGTCATGTCTGGTTACCAAGAAGAATGAGTGATAGCTACAACATTTAAAGCATTCACACATTAACCATTTTGCTTATTTGATGTGATGCCAGAGGCTTCTTGGTAATCACATTATAAATTATATAAATATCTGGCTAATCACTATGTTTTATACCTAAAACTAACATTGTATTAGTTGGAAAAATAAAATTATATACTCAAAATGTTTATAAAATTTCTTTACACATTTGGAAGTACTTATATTAACACTGAACAATATATGTACAGACCACATTCTCAGGGCAAGTGATTTAAGTCTGCTCAATGTGCAGTTATCACACAACAAAATTTTGTTTTACAGGGAGCCTGAAAAATTAATGTAGGTGTTTAAATTGTACTGGTGGATTTATAAGGAATTAACATTGTATACATAAAACTTTTTCTATGAGAACATCATCATTCCAGATTTTTAAAATAAATTCCTCAGCCTTGAACTTTAGGAATGCAACCTTTTAGCAAAACTGTACTATTAGAACTTACTAAATTTTGTCATTCCAACATGAACTCCCATCAAGTCAAGTGACAGTAATAGTAGTTGCCAAAATTCTAACATGAGATATTCAATTATATATTAAACAACTTTTAGTGGGACTGTGCACTTCACTTTAACTTTCAGACCTTCTACGAAGTTACTAGTTAGATAATATTAGACTAGAATGTCAATAAATACTCTATTCTAGGTGACCATTCTTACAAATTTTTATTACCTACAAACAAATTCAAGTCCTAAAGGTATTAATGATCCATATCACTATATGAACTTTCATTGTTATAATTCAAATAAAAAATATTTTCATTTTATGAATTCAGATCTAAAATTAACATGTGTTGCCTACAGAAAGTCTCCTCATAATGATTGTTCAATTAACCTTCCCTAACTTCTTTTTAAAGACCATAAATTTAACTGACATATGTAGTTTGTTTTTTTTTTTTTATCAAAAGTAGTATTGTGTAAATAATCAAAAGAAATAAAATCCTCAGGAAAATATATTAACATATTTTAAAAATTAGGAGTTTTACTAAGTTGTCAAGATAAGGTACAATAATTATTTGAGGAAGTATGAAAAATGTACCAGTACTTTTGAATTTCCAAGTTTCATGTATATTTATAAAAGCTTAAATTGCTATAGAACTATAAAGGTAATATCTAAGCAATAATCATAAAAAGTTATTAGTGGTTGCATCATTGAGTTTGCCCAGTGAGTAATGCAAAGAATGCATGTACAAGATTATATTATAAATTGACCTATCCAGGCTCAAGACTTTCATGTCTATTCCTCCTAAACATTTATAAATTTATATTTCAGATAGGTAGCAAATAAGCTAACTTTAATTATAACTGCAATGAAGTTGTTGGTTCTAGTTAAAAATTCCATTTTTCACTGTGTTAAAAATCACTGATTTCAAAACTGACATTTATATTTAATGTATTTATTTTTTTATATGTTTGAATGGTGACAGTTGTCATGAGACCATTATGGTTAAGGAATGACTAGGAGGCTGGGCTATGACTGTAATACTATAATACTTACTTTAGTATACTCACGTATAAAAGTATTAAACGTGGCATAAATTAATTTATGCTAATATGACATTTTAAAAAATCTAATTTTGATGGTACACACACATACCAACTACAAAAATTAAGTATCTTCTTTCACTCAACTCTAAAAAGAACATACAGGAGCTAAGGGGGAACTTCATTAGAATAAAAATTCTTTCCTTTAATAACTCTATCTCTGGCTTTAGCTTGTCAGGCTCTTAACAAATTTGGTATCAAACTTCTTTTAAATGGCTTACTTTTATTGTTAATCCATATAAGATATTTGACCATTTGAAATTTACTCAGAAAGAATGGAAGGTAATCACTTATAGAAAATTTAATCTTCAATCAAATTCGACTTACTCTTAGTTCTTCTACCGTGCCTTAAAAAACTTATAATTTGCCACAATGTCTTACTTAATTAGATCTCATTTTTTCTATGGGAAAAAAATTAAGCAGGATTTCTAATACATGGAGATCTTAATAATCAAGGTTTTGCTTTTCCACAAATAAAACTATTTGTGAACTAAAGTCTTAGATATAAAACTTTCATTTCTAGTCATTCACTTTAGATAACTCTCAACATGTTAAGCATAAGCTTGACTTATGATACCCTATACAACAAAATATTTTTAAAATAAATATATTATTTGTCTTAAGTTGGACAAATATTACCTAGTAACCCCATCTACCAGCCTATTAAAAATTCAATAATTAGTCACAAAAGCCCCAAATTTAAATGCACAAAAAAGTTATCAAAGCTATAATTTCTACTACTGTTTTTTTTCTTCTCAATAATTCAGGAAAAGGAGATTTCCAAATATCAAACATAGGAATAAATAAAGAGGCACTCTATGAACATGTTCAAACGGTCTCTATCAGTTTTATTTTTTTTAAGTGTGAGAAAAATAAAGATTTTACCAGATTAGTATTTGCTAAAGAAAGACAGAGAATTAATCTCTCTTGCATATAAAAGAAAAACACAGGGGATATTTTTTAATTTTTTATTTTTGCTTGCATTTAGAGGAAAGAAGGCCAAGAATCACAGCACTCTGTAACTATGTGTTTTACCATTCAGGTATCAGAATTCACTTTTTCCATGGCATTATTGTCCATATGGATCCTGACTTTGTATAAAAATTGCTACTAAATCATTAGGACTCCTTTGTGAGAAGGAATTACAGAACTTAGATCCAATACTGTGAGATACCTGTTATCAATGTATAAATGGCAGGGAGGCTTTTATCTTTTTAATCTAGTCATGGTTTCAGAGAGGCCAAATTACTTTTGTGGTTTTAGAAGACACACAGAAATTTTAGATCATGTATGCATCTTGATCTAATTTTGAATCTCATTCTTAGCCTCCACAGGATAAATCTGTATTGTTTTAATAGTCTTCCCTTACTGCATATCAGTAGAAAACTCACAAGAGAAATTATCTAATTTTTCACAAAGTCACTAAGGCATAGCTCTCATTTTTGACACTGACTCAAGATGAAATGGACCATTGATTTGAATTCTCTGGTTTATGGGTATTAGGCTTTTAATGAAATTTTGCTTGCTTATTTTAAATATATCTATCTTTATAGATAGGGGCCCACATTTGCTATTCACTTTTTTTTTAAGTTTGAAGCACTTTTAAATTGTTAAGAAAAGGGAAGCTTATATATCTTATACTCTGGTTACTTTGTTCAGCAAATAACATTAATTAAAATACAATTTTATACTAAAAAGACAGAAGGGAAATGTATTTTTCTTCTGGGAATTTCCACTGGCTTTGTTAACTAAAGTTTATAACTTTACTATTTTCTTACTTATTTTTGATTAGGGAATAACTTGAGAAAAGAGATGAGCCAGGATGTATGGAGATTTTAAATTTATGGTATCAGAATTCCTATATCCTCTTCTGAGCAAAACAAATGGATATTTTCCCACCTTATTGAAAAATGATAAAGTTTTTATGATTTTTTAATATGGACAGTTTACCTATCAATCATCATTTTCATTTGCAAACATGTGATGATTAAAAAAATAGCATTCCCTGACAGGTAGGTCATGGCTTTCTCCTATTGAATATAAACAATTTCAGAGGTCAACAACATCAGATACAGTCACCCTAAATCATGATGGAGATGCAACTTTTCAATCATTTCTGAACATAGATAAATATGAGAACTCTGTCCAAACCACAATAATGACCAAACATTTTCTTTTTATTATAACATGAGTTAGTAATGCTTCTTTTTAATCAATTATAGATTTAAACCTCCCCCTAACTACATAAAAAAGACAGCAATTAGAGAAATACCTTTGCTTTCCTACAGTACAGCTGAACAAAACTTCCTTCCTGAGCCTTTCACAAAATTCACCTAATGGAACCTCAAATCAGGTAACACCTTTCTCTTCTGAATACCCTGTCACTGAGATGTCCCTTATTTCTCTATGGTAAGCTGTCTTCCTTGTTACAGAGTGTCGATAATCTCAACCTCATTTGTCAATACACGTTCCTAATAATCTTCCTAAAGGGTAGCAGTGTGACTTGCACAGCAGTGACTTTGTACATGCATAAAACTGTATATATGGCACTTTGTAAACATATATGACTCCTTTGCATTCAAATGATTTATTTATATGAATAGCCTCTCTTCTCTCTTTTAGCTGTGTGTCTACATGAGACAATCAGAATAGAAACCTCAACTTTCATTTCTCCCTAATTAAGCTGTTTTAAATTAATATTTTAAGTATATAAATACATTCAACAGATGAGAAACTAGGTGTGTTCTTGCTCCTTAGTTAAGGCACTGCCATGTGTCAGATATCACCAGGGCAAAGGGCATTGTGTAAGCAACTGCGGAGCATTTAAGTAACTGTGGAGTTGAGGGACAGTGTTAGTATGAGTAGGTGAGTGTTACAATTTTGTTTCTTGAAAGTCCTTGCTCTCTAGCCTATGTTCTCTTTAATCTTGTTTTGAAACCCAGCCAGTCAGTTTGAGTGAGTTCATTTTTTGTTGTAGTACTTTGCGGAAGGCAATCAATATTGCCAAAAATCACATAAGCACGCTTAGACTTTCTGGCCACTTTCCTGGGCCCCTCCTTCTCGGTCACATGTTCTGCCTTCCAAAACATTGCAGATGACACTTTCCTAAATGTTTTCTATTTGGTAATATGGCTCTCTAGCTTCCCAGCCTGCTACCTTATTGCTTTGGGCCCAATTTCTAAATGAACATTAAAACATTTTATGCTTTTTTTTATTGTAGCACCCACTTCAAAGAACTAATTTTTCTATGAGTTTAGTTATCACTTACTGCTATAAGTACATTTTGATTTTTCAATGACTTAAGAAAATAAGAGCTTATTATTAATTTATTTCACAGACCAATGCTGGTATTCTAGTTGAACAACCTTACATCTGGCCATTCAGGGCCTCAGATCTCTTTCTTGTGATGTCACCATTTCCTCCATTCTCCCAGAAGATAAGGAGAAATACTGTGGGGACAGAAATCTAATATTGACCACTTGGCTTAAAATAGACATCAATACCTATTCTTATATTTTTTTGGCCAGGACTCAGAAAATTACTTCATTTAAGTGCAAAGGAAATTGTAAAATATGGTCTAACAAAGCATGTGATGGGAAAATAAAACAGGTTTTGATAACTATAGCACAGTCTCTGCCACAGGAACTTTAAGCATTTAAATTTTTTTAATGCTGATATCATTGTACTTACAGCTCTCCAAATCTACTATAGCAAATCAATAGAAATAGACTTAGGGGAATCAAATTCTATGACACTTCTTTTCTGAACTATCATTTTGTTCTTTCTAACTTCAATTAAAGAACTGTCATTTGTTATAGGACTCATAAAAATTAGAAAGAACAACTGTTGTACTTCAATTTGCATGTAAGTTCTCATCTAAAATGTTTTCTCAATATCAACCAGCTAGTTCAGAGCATTTTTTCCACAGGCATTAACACTTTGTACAGATTTTGAGAAGAGAAGAAAAAAGAGCTAATGTGCCAGAATTTCCATAATGTACAGTTATTTCTTTTCTGCATTATGAAGACATGAATTAAATTTACCTAATTTCCAATTCTTGGGATAAGGTAGATCCCTTGGCTTCTATTATAAGTAAGAACTCAATGACAATCTGGATGGCAAAAATTTGAGCACAAACTATGCTACTAGCTCTTCTCATTTCTGTAATAACTTCAGCTTCATTAGTGAAGAAGAAACAAAAATGTTAACTTGATGGTAGCTCTTGTTATTTTGAGTATCTGTATTTTTTCTCTAAATTAGTATATAAAATTAATGTTTCAGGAAGCAGTTTTCTAGACAATTTCCTCACAACACAAGAAACAAAAATTCATGGACACAGTCAATATTTTAGTAGTTACCTGAGGGTAAGTGGGGAAGGGGGTTGGGGGAAGGAAGGGGAGTGATATGGTGATGAAAGAACTGACTCTGGGTGGTGAGCACACAACACAACTCACAGATGATGCACTGTAGCATTATACACCTGGAACCTATGTAATTTTACTAACCAATGTCACCCCAGTAAGTTCAACAATAAAAAAAAAAAAAGGAATCATATAGTTTCTAGTGTTTGCAGGCCATCTTTTCTCACTTATCCATATGCATTTAAGACTCCTCTATATCTTTTAAATAGCAAATTTCTTTTGGTATCTTTTTATCACTCACTAGTATTACTGTGTATGAATGTACCACAGCTTGTTATCCATTCACCTACTGAAAAGCATCTTAGTTGCTTCCTGGTTTGGATGATTATGAATAAAGTTTATATAAATATTCACATGCAGGTTTTTGTACAAATGCAGTTTTTAGATCAGTGGGAAAATATTTAGGAGGGTGATTATCTGGATCTTGTGATAAGACTCTATTTAACTCTGTAGTAAACTAACAAACTATCTCCCAAAGGGCTTTACTGTATTACCACAAACAGGAGGTTTCTGTTGCATTCTAACATTTGGTTTGTCTTTTTTTCTATCTCTTTTTCTCTTTTTTTTTTGGTAGCCTTTCTAATAGGTGTGTATAGTGGTATCTCATTGCTGTCTTAATTTGCAATTCCCAAATGAAACTGAAGTTGAGCATTTGTATCTTCTATCATGCTGATGTTGCATTTCCATATCATCTGTGGTTGAGAGGCTAATCAGATCTTTAGGCCATTTTCAGCTGCATTTTTTATTCCTCCAATTGTGCTCTTTCTTAGTAGTGTGCTGATAATTCTAGGTCTTCTGCCTTTCCATATAAATTTTAGAATATGTTTGCCGATAACTCCATTAATAACTTGCTGGTGTTTTTATTGCAATTACGATGAATCTATACATCAAGTTGAGTAGATTGACATTTTAAAAGCATTGAATATCCCAATCTATAAACAAAGGATATCTCTCCATTTATTTAAGTCTTTATTGCTTTCATCAGAGTTTATAAATTTTTGCACCTAAATCCTGTACATATTAAATATAGATATATATTTAAGTATTTTGTTATCAAAGTATTTTCTCCTCACTTTTGTGTAAATGTTCTTCCCCTTAGCTAAGGCTTTGATACAATATTTCCTTTGGGGAGTATGACTTTGTTTTGGAAAACACTTTGGGAATATGTATAAATTTCCCCTGCCATTCTAAAGCCCCTGAAGGGATAGATTTTTCTTGACTCTTCACCTTGAGTCTCTTGTGCAGATTTTGAAGGTAAAACTCATGAAAGTGTGGGCACCCCAACACTGTGTTGGTCCCTAGGACTTTCTCACTCTCACTGAAGTCCACACCTAGCCTCCCACAATTCTTCACAATTACTAATCATTTCTCTCTACCAGCTGATGGCTCCAGTGGCTTCTGCTCCTAGAAAGCAGATATAAACTGAGTCTCCATCATCACTTGTCTGGCCAGATTTCAGTGTAGCTGTTTCCCCTGCAACCTTATTGCTCTAATGCAGCAGTGTCCAACCTTTTGGCTCCCCTGGGCCACATTGGAAGAAGAATTGTCTTGGGCCACACATAAAACACACTAACTCCAATGCTAGCTGATGAGCTATTTTTTAAAAGTCACAAAAAATTTCCTATCTTAAGAAAGTTTAAGAATTTGTGTTGGGTTACATTCAAAACCATCCTGGGCATCAGGCAGCCTGTGGGCCGTGGGTTGAACAAGCCTGCTCTAATGGGTCTGAGATAAGGCACTCATTTTCAAAATGTTTGGCTTTTTTCTTGCTACAAAGGTAGAAATGATGACTTCCAAGGCTTTTCCACGTTGGAGCTGATACTGGAAGTCTCAAAAAAAAAAATTTAAACTAAGTATTTAGCATGGCATACACCATACACATCTCCTCAATCATACTTAAAACTATTTGATAGTTACTTATTTTGAGGTAGAGACAAAAATTATCAAAGATTCCATATGAATTGGTCTAACTATATTGACTTATCCTAGACCACTTTTCCTTATTTTCAATAATGTGGCTACTCAGATCTTTACTTCTTCATTCATCCATGACTCAGGGCTTTTAGAAGTGCTGACTCCTTACCTACCTGGAATGTTCTTTTTCTTATACACACACACACACACACACACACACACACACACACACGTGTGCACATATACACACAGAGTTGATTGTATTTTCATACTGTTTCTAGCCCTAAGCTAAGAGCTTTTCATAGAGCAGGTATTCTATTTATATATGATGTCTGAAGGAAATACATTTTCAACATGCAACATTTATAACAGCATATAGGTGCAAGGTATTCAGTTGCCTAAAGCATGCCTTTTTTTTCTTTCTGATCTTTGAGACAGTTATCAGCATGCTGCCCTGAATAGGTTTTTAAAATATATTTGTTAAATAAATAATTTTATTGTTTACTTATGAATCAAGTTTGTATTGATTACCTACTCTGATTCAAGCATTAAAATACAAGTTTTATCCTCATTATTCCATTTATTACTCATGCAATATAAACAGGTAGTAACTACATTTTATAGATACTAAAACTGGGTTCAAGAGGTTAAATAATTGCCAAAGGTTAACAGTGCTGTTAAAACAATAAATCGAGCTTGTGTCTAATAATAAGTTTAGTTACATTTTATTGAGTACCGGTTGCCTTAGAAAATGTGCTACAGAAAATCTTGTATATGTGACTCTCTCCTACCACATGTGAAAACTGTCAGATGAGGAACTAGGCCTTTGACGTATTTGGATGTAAACCTCCTTCCAAGCAACTGTAATTTAATAGTTTTAGTCTCAAACATGTGGCATAAATATTTCCAATTTTTGTTATAATTTATTCATACTATAGATATTTATTGAGCCTCTATTATGTGTCAGACATTTATCCAGCACTAGGAAAATAGCAGCAACTAAAATAGACACAGTCCCTAAGCTCATGGATCCCATAATTATTAGGGAGAAGCAAAAAGCTAATACATATAAAAACTACCCTAAAAAACACAGCTTTCGAGTACAAAAAGATTTTTTAAAAACTATAAATAGAATGATCATTTTAAAATGAAAATATCAATATAAAAAATACAGAATATCAATTCTTCAATGTGTTGTTATTTTTTAATTTTAACTTTTTTTATTTTCATGAACTTTACAAGATACTATCAGCAGAACAACTAAAATATAGTAGAAACTAAGATTAGTTGTGTTGGGGGACCTTTAAGATGTTTCTAAAAAAATAGTCAGCAATTGGGTTGGCAGCAAAATCCATGGGATTTTGAAAGTCATAGACATCTGAGACAGACACTACATGAAGCTTTTCTGTTTCAAAAGTTAAATTTGAGGTAACCCAGACTTTGTGTATGCATTTTTGTAAACCCTGCAATGAGAAGGTACAGGCCAGAATGATTGATCACTCACCAACACAGTTTGAGACCCTTTATCCAGAATGCCAATTGTCTGAGACTAACCTAGAAAAGAAACAGATATAGACAAAACAGGTTTAAAGTCATTGAGAAAATTCTTATATTCCTGAACTCAGGAGACTTCACATAGGAGAGTAATTTGACCTCTCAAACTCATCTCAAAACTGCACAGTTGGCAGAATGTGTATAAAACACAGAAACCACTTTTCCACAAGGTATAACCAGAGCAAGAATTTAAGTACATCTTTTCTGGAGTCCTATATTCTGTATAAAATGCTAAGAAATATTTCAATTGTTCAAACGTTAATAAGCTCAGTTCATCAGGAATGTAATTCTCTGGAAGACTAATAAATGGGTGGAAAAGAGAGGTAAATGGGACACAAAGGAGGTGGCCAACTAGCCTGAACTGAGTTTGTTGTGAGTGAAATAAAACAAAATATCATATGCACATATGGGGGCCACTCAAGCACTGAATTTAAGATCTCTAAAGTTAATTTAAATTGGGAAGAAAATAATGAATTAAGTTATACATCATGTTTACATAATTTACTCTTAATTTATTACATTGAATTTCTGTAACTTTATTAAATATGACAACTATCATGAGACATTCATGTAGCTATAATCAAATAACTATTATATAATTTCTGATCGCTATTATTGTTTCCCCTTTGGGAATGCCTCTATTCATAATATTGAGACAACTTCTTTCTCTGTCCAGCTGTTCTACTGTTCACGATATTACTTAGTGTGCAGATTTTTATATAGTTGATGGGTGCTCACCATACTAAATAAGCACCCTCAAAAACAGAATGTACAGGTTAGCCTTTGCCCTCTCTTACCATTTCTATTTCTTCCTTTTCTCTCATATTCATGTCTCTACATTGTAAAATAATCCTACTGATGGTTGCTTTTGAAGGATGCATGGGAAATTAATATTCTAAGGATTTATGATTCCTTGGAGATTTCCTATTAATTTTGAAAAGAAAAGTGCTTTAAAGATATCAGATTAAGAAAGTGGTATTCAGAGTTCCCTGGTGGTGTAGTGGCTTAAGGCTTCGGTGCTGGCGCTGTCAACTCTGTGACCTGGGTTCAATTCCCAGTCAGGGAACTACCCACATACTACAAAAAAAAAAAAAAAAAAAAAAAAAAAAAAAAAAAAAAAAAAAAAAAAAAAAAAAAAAAAAAAAAAAAAAAAAAAAAAAAAAAAAAAAAAAAAAAAAAAAAAAAAAAAAAAAAGCAGTATTCAACAAATGACTAATATAGGTTATCCATTAATTCAGTTACCTATTTATTTATTTATTTAGTCTTTCCCTCAACAATCATTTACTGTCTACTGTAAATGTACTAGGTAGAACTGTACTAGGTAGAAGGGCATTATTTCTTTCACTAATTCAATGGAAAGCAATCACTCTCAAAATAGTCTAAACATGTTTCCTAAACATTCTTAATAATGCATTCTTAGTACTTTCTACTAAAGAATTATGCTAGTTTTCTTCTTAAAATTAATCTTAGTATATTGAAATTCGGGAAGCAATTCAATAAAGAAGTGGCTAGTATAATTTAATGCAGAGAAAATCTTATTTGTGTCAATAAAACCAGATCAATCATTAATTATGTACCCAATCACATTATATTCCTCTATTCTACTTAGAGTTTATATACTGGGGGTGCCAAAAATGTGTATACATTTCAAGAGATGCTATCTATGTATTACATAAACACTGATTGTAACCACTTTGAGTACCTCTTGTAATTGCAGAAGTCAAAGGTGACTTGTATTCATCTTTTCTTATTGGTATATATTGAATACTACAGTTTTAACACAGTTTTTTCTTTTCTTAAAATGTGTATTCATTTTTTTGAAACTCTCTGTATTTATGTGAATTATAAATTCAACTTTCCTTATAAAATGTATTTCCTGTATTATGATTTAAAATAATATATGGTATAAGAAGGTGATGAAGTTTAGTTGGAAAGAGAACTGAACGTAGTTCAAATATCAGGTCCTGATCCAAATCAAATACCCTCCATTACCTCAACTTTCTAGTTGTTTAAACTTAGGGAAAAAAAATCTATGATACTTCTTATAGATATTTTTTTCTTTTCCAGAACTAAACTTTCATAATTTTAAGGTAATCTAACTTCAAAAGTATTCCAGTATTAAACATTTGCTATAAATTAAACATTTACTCTACTGTATAGGAAATCACAGCGAGTTTCAGCAAATGTAATCTTAATAACCTTACATTTTAGTCTCTGAAATAGAAGCAATTATAATTGAAAATGTATTACCACTGAAGGTTTTGAGAGTCACTTGTAGCAAACTGAAACACTCATTAGTTTCTTTAATTAACAAACTTAGTTATTACTAGGCTCTAATGCAACACACAAATGCAAAAAAAAATGTACATTTTAATTAATACTTTGATAAATACTATATAAGTACTCAATAATCACATAAAACTCAAAGGGAGCATTATGGCTTGTAAGCTAGAGAATAAGAGAAAGTTCCACTACTTCAGAAGCCCTTTTAATACTACACAGAAACTTGTTTTTTCACATGTGGTACCCTGATTTTCTGGGACCACACCAAATGATTATACCTAGAATTTATAAAGTATTTATAGAATTCAAAGTACTTTTATTCACTCTTAGTTAATCTGCTTTCCATGATTCAAAGTGGTGAAAACTCATAGCATCTCCCCATTTCTTGAGCAGCTGAAATATTTTAGTTATTATGCATGCTTATTTGACATTATAGTCATAAAATTTATGGTGAGGGTAGCAATATTATAATCATTTAACTGACAAGGAAACAGATGTTGAAAAGTTAAATTTCTTATTCACGATGATCCAATTAGCAGGAGGCAGAGCCAAGAATGAAACCCACCTCTGTCCATGTGCTTGAGAGCCATATTACGTTGCCTGTAAGAAGACAGTGATTTGTGTGAAATAATACAGGTCAATGTGAGCTGTAATTCATGTTAATACATAATTGTAAAGTACTAGTTACAGTTGAGGCAATGGAGACTCATAAGTCTGGGGAACACACAGAACATTTCTGTTGGGGCTAGGATTGGTTTTTATTTCTCCTGATTTAAAGACCATTGCTATTGCTAGAGTGCCATATATATCTTTGTCAGAGCTCAAAAAAACTAGAAGGTAGGAATCTCAGATTCTATTTAATGACCCACAAATATTCTCCATCCCTTCTGCCACTACTGGCTGATTCTCTTCACAAGCTGGATAATTTCATCTAAAACCTACTCTCAAGTATGCCTACCTACCTCTGTTCCATGCACCAAGCCAGCTTTGAAGCCAGGTTTTGTCAGGGACTAGAGCTTTTATTTTAGTAGTAAATAAATAAGTTCTTTCTAATTCATACTGAAAAAAACATATCTTTTCTCATAGATCTCTTTTCATCCTAGGATTTACAATAGACTGGAATGACTGGAATATCAAGTTAGTCCATTGAGAGAGACTCTGTACTACTTTTTGTGGTATAAACTTGAAATCACAATACGAGAGCCCAGACCTTTATGGCTGATGTAACCCTGTAAAGTATTTGAAGGTTCAAAAGCCAAATTTACCATCCATATATCAGTTCCAGGAGAATTGTTTTATTCACTGCTTTATCACCCGTCAGTAGTGCCTAGAACAGTGCTTGCCAAAGAGTAGGTACTTAATAAACGTGTTGAATGAAAGAATAAGCAGATCTATTTTAAACAGTCCTCAATTCTACTATATATTCCTCCATTTTAAAAAAGTAGCATAAACCCCCAAATAAGATGCCCCACAGAAGCCTGTTGCAGATCCTTATTAATAAACTTGAGGTTCTTAAACTGTCTTAGTAACAGAAGAATAATGATGTATCCATTTTCTAAAATAACTACAGTAGGATTCGGCTCCTTATTGAATTAATGTTCAGCTTCGGAAGTATAAACATAGTTGCTGATGGCAGAAGAGGCTCTGCATGCTTGAGCTAGTCAGTCCTACAGCTTCAAGAGGCTCTTTTATATGACTTCCATGCTGAAGAACTAAGAAAATTGGGGGAATAATGAGTTTTGCTGATTACTACTTCAATCTGATTTGCTATGATTTCAGGCTTAAATAAGTAACTTTTCTATAACAGTAGTAGATTCTATTCCTAGATCAATTTTAGATGGTTCTAGAGAAAATAGATTAAGGTAACCAAAAATATTGAAACATGATTCATAGAAGCAGAGGTGTGATTTAATTTCCATTTAATAAGGGTCTGTGTAATTTTTAAATTTCTAATGTGACTGTTTCTTCTCTTTAAATCTTATATTATTCAGATTTTTGTTTGTATATAGGATATAAAAAAGTAGCTTGCCTTCTTCACCAGAAAAATCATGTTTGTTAAAGCAATATTAGCTGTTTCAAAAAACTCACTTCCAAATGTCTCAAAATAGAGAATTTTAGTTTTGGTTCACATATAGTCCAAAAATTTTGTTCTTGCTCTGCTGTGAGACATTCTCTAGGTGAGGATTCAGAAACCTGGGTTTATTTTACCAAGGCTTTTGAAAAAGCCATGCTCATCAATATGAAGCCAGGAAAAGGACATGGGGAAATCATGTACAAGACTTTACTGAGCTCAGTCTCTTGGTTTGGATGGGGTACACTATTTCTGCTCACATTCCATTGGTTAGAATTTAGACATAAATTATAGCTATAGCTAATATCAAAGCCCTACAGTAGCTTTAGAAAGAAAACTAAATCATTGTGTAAAAGAGTTACTCAATCTATAAAGAATCTGGACATACATTTTGATGTAAAAACAAATCAGTCACACTGCTTCTGTGGCAAAACAAAACAATTATACTCCCACTTTATACCCTATGGAGTTACTATAGGATTCAAATGAATGCAATGTATGAAACCATTTTGAAGACTATGAATCATGTATACTCTGAGAGATTATTGTTTAATTTATCCATTTTATCTTGGTTCTTTACAAAGCTAAACCATCTTTCTAACACTACAGGATGTTTGGTACTAGTAAGGACAGGGAGATACTTGGCTAATAAACTACTGGCCAAGATTAAAAGAGAGATTCAAGGTTTCAACTTCACTTACTTACTATCATAATTATTAAAAAAAATACTGAGACTCTCCTTTTAACCTATGATTAATATGCTTAAGGAACTGATTTATGCCCTAGCTATCCTCTCCTAGATTAGGAATAAAACAGATATAAGTATTTTGACATACATCTATTTGGGCTATAGGGCTACCAAAAACTCCTAAACAATTCTGTACAAAATACTTTCAAATGAGCAATTTGACTCTATTCACATTTCAAGTTTTACCTGTAAAGCATTTGTCAACACTGAAAGAACTACGGCTGTGCTCACTACTTCCTTTTACTATGTAGTGAGTGATTTGGGGTAGTAATGGACACACTGGTTTATGGTCTTCTACTTTTCTGGCAGTATAATATGCATGAATGCTTTTGTGAGTGGCAATCACAAATTGCTTAAAAAAGGGCAATACAAATCCATCTTTCAGATTTCAATAACTGAGGTCAGTTTGACATTTGGAGACAGTGGGCTTGTTAATGGTGTGTCTGCATACTTTTGCATAATTTTAAATGCTAAATAAGTCACTAAATAAAAGTCAAGCAAAAGTAACATTTTCTGCTTGACTGAAGAGGATGATGGTTTATATTTTCATTACATAGAGATTATTTAAAAATTTGTTTTAATTAAGATTAGGTGAAAGGGAAAAAATCAAAATAACATTTAAAAAAGCATCTCATCACTGTGAAAGTGGAGGAGACTTGAGGTCACTTTGTGTTTTATTTCCAATGAATCTCCTCAGTTCAAGACATCATATCTGCATTATTATGCCTTCCAAACTGGGCATTTTAAAAATGAACATTTAACCAAGACTTCTTTCCTCAGTCATACCCCTACTCTGCTCTGTCCCTAACCAGCTACCTTTACTTGTGACTCCTGGACTTAAGTGTTTTGCTTATATGATGCACACAACTACACGGACCTGGCTTCTCGGTGTGGACATTCTGTTTGCTCCAGTTCTCTCCCTTCTCATGTGTTCAGTGCCCCACCAGATAGGCTGATCATCAGCGAATTGGCATTTGTTCTGTTTGGTGTCTTGGTCTATCTAAAAACTTTATGTAAGAAAACTGAGTTTAAAATTTTAATTATATAAGATAAATAATCACACTATTAACAAAACAACTCCACAATATTTTAAGCAGTTTGTAATGCTACAAAAAAATAATGAAATTAAGGTAATGAAACAATGAGTCTACTACTGAACTAAGAAAGTCTCCTGTGCTCACCATTGATTACTTCCTAATCACAATCTCCTTTCTCCTCTTGCTACCTAGAGAGATAAGAGATCTTTTCTGAAGAATAGAGTCAAATATTGGTTAAATTTGAAATTCCATGCTATTACCCTATGTGTTATTGTTTTGCTGTTTGTTTGTTTGTCTTTAATAAGCTTAAGTATCAGTGCAAAAAATATGAGCTGGAAATCCCATCTATACAATAAAGAAAGAACATAGTATTAGGGAAACTATACACTTACAAACTAAGCTTACCTACTGGCTTGCATTACTTCCGTAGTGTTTGCACTCAATTACAAATATTTGGGTTCCAGGTCTACCTATTATTAATTAGCCTGGGGTAAGGTACTTAATCATTCTAGCAACTGCTGGTATTTCCACATTTAATGTGTAAATAGGAGATTGGAGTGAATGAGTTGCAAAGTACATCAAAGAGAAAAAAAAGTGTGTTCAAGATCTTAAGAAGTGTTCACATATTCTCAGAGGAGAGACTAGAATGAAAACTAAACTAATCTATGATTCTGTTTCTGTTTTGTTTGTTCATTTATTTTGTTCTTTAGATTCTGTTTTGTTCATTTATTTTGTTCTTTCTAGTTTCTGACCCTCTTTATTTTCAAAAAGTTAGAAGACCACAATTATGTGACTTCTGAGTTGTGCACTACAGAACTATTTGGCATTGACGCTCAACTTCTGCTTAGCTGCTATTGTCAAATAAAGGCTTGTTCCGATAGCAGGGGCTGGGGGTCGGGGACGGGAGAGTGGGGGCAGGAGTCAAGTGCTACCTCCGCTTTCCAGTACTCCTCTGGCCCAGTCTCTTCTGAACAGGAGTATGCAGTAGGAACTAACTAACTGGGAGATTCTCAAAGTCCCAGCCAGCCGTAAGACTTAGCATTGTCCTTACTGGTATTTACGTGGAATAGGTAGAGCCAAATTACAGTGTTCTTGGATGGATATGAATTTGCAATTGGATCCTGCAACTCTAGTCCAGTTCTCTAGGCCAACTCCCTCTCTCTGGTAATTTCATTGTTTTTATATTTAATGTATCCTTGCACTTTATGAAAATGAATTGTGGTTCTCACTGTCATGAGATAATAGGGTTTTACTTGTTTGGAGATGTGTAAACTTATTTTCACTGAACACAAGTTTGATTTAAATCTTCAAAGGTTGGCAAGATTTACTGTGTTATAACAAATCCTAATTTATTTAACCAATCTGAAAATTAAAGAAAAAACAACTGAAGTCCACTGAAAACATGCAATGTTTTATAGAATTAGAATGCCTCATTTTATTTAGAGGTTTGTGTAAGAATTTTTCTCTGGTTCTCATTATCCTTTTACTGCCCCTATTCTTGGCTCAAGCATACTTGCAGCTTTCCAAGCAACAATTTAGAACTTACATGAAAATTATCTATTATTAACTGCATGGGGCAACTAATTTTTGTAAGAGACATCAAAAAGCTCTCAGAGAAGTTGAGTTTCAAAGACATTAAAGGTTGATTTGGACCACCATGTACCTCAAAATTACCTGAGAAGCTTCTTTTAATTTCTATTTCCTAGAAGTCACTCTAGAACCGCTTATACGAAGTCTATGGGTAGGGACAGGGAAATGTTTGTTCTAAACACATTATTTACTATTTATCATACATGAAGTTGCTAACAACTATTCACTGGGGGAAGATACATGATTTAATTTCAAATTTATTTCTTTGTATAGATTATTTATGCCAAGATTTTTACCTAGTAAACATCAACTTTGAACACTACAAACATTCCCTACCTTGATCTCTGCAACCTGCTAAAATTTCCACTTGTTTTCTAGGATATGGACACTAATGTTTCAGATAAAAAATAACTATAAAAGAATTTTTAAACAATCATATGTATTTTATTAAAAATGTGTTAAATTTAAAATTATAGAAATGTTAAGAAAATACCTTGGTATAAGAAATATATATATATGTAAAATCTCGAAGAAATGAATACAACTCTATAATGTTAAATGGGAGTTAGGAATAGTAGTGTGATCTCCTGGTATTGTTATTTGTTTATTTTTAAATGCATATTTCTTAATTGTGGTTACTAAAAATAATTACTGGAAAGCAATTACTAGTAATGATGTATACTATAATCATGCATAGTTTTGTCTTTAAGTTTTATTTTTTCATTAGTTTCAGGTGTGTAAAACAACATAGTGATTAGATACCTACATACCCCACAAAGCGATAAACACAGTAAGTCTATTCCCCATCTGACATTGTACATAGTTATGATAATGTTGTTGACTATATTCTGTATGCTGTACTTTACATCTCTGTGACTATATTTTTTAAATTATAGTTCACATTCAATATAATTTTATATTAGTTTTATGTGCATAGCACAGTGGCTACACACCTATATAATCTACGAACCTACAAAGTGTCCCCTCACCGTAAGTCTAGGATCCACATGACACTATATATAGCTTTCACAATATTATTGACTATATGCCCCATGCTGTACTTAAATCCCCATTGTTGCCTTACAGCTGCTGACCCATCTGTCCCCCAACGCATTCCCCATGACATCCTAAGGCAGGAGCTAAACATGGAGAGCCCACAGGAGCATGGGATATCTCTCTCAGGGGTTCTGTTTCTTCCTCACTCGCACACCTCACATCACCCTGTATGGCCCCGGAGGATGGGGGGTTAGTCAATGACGGGAAAGATTCCTCAAGGAAGGAACAACCTAAGACAGGCACAGTCACATAGGGGCCATCAGGAGAGAATTTGGGCTCTACAGAGGGGAGGCACAGACCCTCACCCTCTCTGAGGTTAATCCCTTGCCCCCTGGCTGCCTCGCTTCCCAGTGTAGCTTAGCCTGAGATCTGATGGGATGAGCTCAACCATTCCCTCCCTTAATGGATGTTTATATAATAACAATGACCCCATGCCTTGGGGCTATGTATACACATAAAGACACAATACTTGCTGGAACACAAGGGGGACTTTCAGGGGACTTTCAGGAACAGCCTTAAGGTGTGATAATCACAGACCTTGGAAAGAGGAAGGTTTTTACTTCCCCATACAAGCCTCTCTTCCTCTTTCTATCCAATAAAAGCTAGGAGTTGGCCCAACTTGGGGCTTTGTCCTCGAGGCTGGAGCCCCTTGGCCCCGCTTATAATATGTTTTTGGCTACTGTCTTTCATCACTTTGCATGGCTCTTCCCAATCACCCACCGCCTGTGTTGTGCTGGATGCAGGCAACTGATGGGCATTTCCATTGCTTCCATATCTTGGCTACTGTGAACAGCACTGCAGTAAACATAAGGGTATATTGCAGTAAAGAGAGAAGTGCATGCGTCTTTTTAAATTAGTGTTTTGAATTTCTTTGGATAAATACTCAGGAGTGGAATTGCTGGGTCATAAGGTAGGTAGCTCTATTTTTAATGTTTTGAGGAAGCTCCATACTGTTTCCTACAGTGGCTGCATCACTTTGCAATTCCACCAACAGTGCACAAGGTTTTCCTTTACTCTGTATCCTCGCCTACACTGGTTTATTAATTAATTGATCATTGTTATTCTGACAGGTGTCTGGTGATATTTCATTGTGGTTTTTATTTGCATTTCTGTGATGATTAGAGACATTGAACATCCTTTCATATGTCTATTGGCCAACTGTATGCCCTCTTTGGAGAACTGTCTATTTTTAAGATATATTTTCAAATGGAAGGATCTAGGGCACCTTAAAAAAAAATGGCTGAAATTAGGTCTGAGGCAGGAAACACATAAGCTGAGCTGCTTTGGGGGACAAAAAAAAAACATTAAAAACAAATGGGTTATAATAAAAGTCATGGTGGCAGATCTACAAAGGATCCCATAGAGGAAAGATATAATAATTTCATCAGCAAAAACAATAATATCTGCAACTGATTGAGATATATGGATTATCTGAAAGTCCATTATTTCACAATAATTTTCAAAAAGGAAAACAAAAAACGACACTATTAAAAATAGCTACTTCACCATCTACTTTGAAAATTGATAAATTAAAGGAAAATAATTATGCATGTATTATGACTTGTCTGATTAAATTGTTTGTAAGGATAAATGGATTGATTAAATATGCTTTACTACATGATAATTCTGATAAAAAATGTAGGCATATAATTATAGCAGAAAATTAACTTATATACCCCCTAAAGATATAATTAATGCAGTCAACAATTACCAACAGATGTTAAAACCATTACTTGAAAACTTGTCAGAAGACTGGGCATTCACAAGACACCAAATTATTCCTATCCTAATTATTTGCACATTATAGGAGAAAAAAATAAATTTACACTAGAGGGATTAGGCTGTCACCATCTGAACTCACTGAGCAGTCACTAAAGGTAAGCACTCCAGCACCCTGAGATTTATGATCTAACAAAATGAAATAGATAAAACCACCTATTTTATGTTATTGCAAAAATGCCAAACAAAATTTACTAAAGCTTTGCATCTAATTTACGATTCACTGGAAATAACAAAAAGTAGTAAAAAAACTTAAATGAAACCACACATATGCAATTAGACTTCCAGAATTCTGGACATTGCAAAGGAAAACTGATGTTCTCTCTCCAACAAGCCAATGTATTGGATTAAAAAAGACACAAATGGCAAATGTACACTAAGAAAACTGTATAGGTATTGACAGTCAAGTCAATGATAAAAATGCTATTTTGCTTTAGCTATCAAAGAAATTTGAAGGCAGATTGAGTAGTAGATAAAATTAAGAGACTTTTTAATTCTGTCATATTAAAAACGACCCTTTTTAGAGAGATATATACTCTCATTTCAGGATTGCGGTACTTGATTTAAATACTCCAATAAATTAAAACAAAAGCATATGTGGCAAATGTTAAAATTTGTTAAGTCTTAATATAGGTTTTATCAGATTCATTAAAATATTTGTTTTTATATGACAGAAAATTTTCACAAAAATACTTTAAAAGATATAATTTTAAGACGACTTCAATATTCACTTAAGTACTACTTAGTATTCTCTTAATTGGACACCTTTGACATCTCCATGACTACCTAATTTGAAAACTCAGCATTTTTGGTCTGTTTTCCCCATTAAAACTGACATAGTTGCTGTCTTAGTAAGTTCAGGCAGCTATAGAAAAATATCACAGACTGGATAGCTTATAAAATACAGAAATTTATTTCTCACAGTTCTAGATACTAGAAATCCAAGATCGAGACACCAGCATGATTGTGTTCTGCTGAGGCTCTCTTTTTGGTTCAATGCTGGTGCCTTTTCCTTGTGTCCTCACATGGTGAAAGTGGCAAAAAAGTTCTCTGAGGTCTCCTTTATAACAGCATTAAGCCCATTCCTGAGGGCTCCGCCCCAGGACCTATGCACCTCTCCAAGGCCTCACCTCCTGATAACACATAGGATATTAGGATTTCAACATATGAATTTGGGGTGGGGGAGGGCCACAGACATTCAGATTATTGCAACTGTTGAAAAACTAATAATAATAATAATAATAAAAGACATTTAAAATCTCATAAAATGGTCTTAAGAACAGACTGCAAATGAAGAAACAGTTATTCAAGAGACCCTGCTAACACTCAGTAAAGCAGGGAGAGCCTATGGCATGTGAACCATGAACTACTTCCTCTATCCTACATACCTACTTGAGCCCAGTAAGATGGAAACTCAACTCCATGTGGGAGCAACCAGAATTCAAGACTGGCTTGGCTGTCCCACCTCCAGATGAAGGCTATGGCACCTTACAGAAAGTAGTGGGAAATCAGTATTTTTCACCCCCGACACCCTGTTGCAAATTGTATGTGAGTTTGGCCAAGAGTTTGGAGGCTCCCTTCTTCTACCCAGACCTCATTCAGAATTGGCAGCTGTACCATAGGAACAGCATGCTAAGAATACTGATGCCCAATTGCCTTTGCTGGAGCTCATTCCTAGAGCAGAGGTTACATTCTTTTCTATGTAAAGGTAAAGGGCAACCAAAAAGACAAGAGATGGCAACCCCTACCCAGAGCTCTGCTTCTAGAGCAGCAGCATCATTCAGAAAACAGCCACTAACCCCAGCATTACCTCCATATGGGTAGCCCAGAAATTTTGTCCATGGGGGTGCGATAGGCCATAAGAGAGTTTTGTAGCTCTCCTCCATTTGAAACAGAGTGTGAAAAAGTCCAAGTCTAAGGATACCCTCCAAGACAATGGCTTTGATGGAAAGTAGTTATTATAAGGAGGCTGGTGGCATAATTAGAGATGTAAGCAAAACCAAAGGGCAACACATTTCCCAGAGAGCAACAGAAAAAGAAACAGCAAAGAGCAAACCTCAAACACTGGAGTCAGAACAAACCTCTAATACTGACCTCAAAAACAACCCCTTTAGAGGGACCAGAATATAATTGCATCAGTCTGTAAAGTAAGTTATGATGCGGGGCATTGCTGAAAACAATAGAGCTATTAAATAGTTGTGTTTAACATCTGGATGTGGTCAAGATGGAGACAGTCAAACAAACAACAAAAACAAACAGGCAACAGAAATTGTCTTTGAGAAGAGCCAGATTTTGGATTTAAAAAAGACTTCTAAACTATTCATTGAGTACTTGATTTAAATTGTGAGCTTGTTTTTTTTAAACAAAATTTAACTAAAAGAGCATTTGTTTACAAAGACAAGTTCATTATCATAGGACAATGATGTTGATTTACAAAGTACCTGTACAAAGGTACAAAGAATTTTGAAGTTCAACTGATGGTGGATGATCAGCAGAGTCCATGTATTTACGATGTCATGATGTATGTTTTTATTTTAACATGAGAATTATTATCAAATATTAAAATTAATCTTTGTATATTGAAAACATTTATAACCTAAGACTTTAACTTCTCTTTTTATTTATAAAACATCATAGCTTCTTTGATATAATTTTGTGTCTCCATAACCAATTCCAAGTACATTGGTGCTCATAAATGTCTTAATTTCCTATGAAAAGTTTTAACCACAATATTGTACTCTACCCAAAACTAAATATTTTGTCATAAAACTGTTTTCTGAAATTTATAAATTTTAAATAAATTTGCAATAGCATTCTTAATTATGTCAAAAGTTTTCCTATCTTTGTGGAATCAACTTCTAAAAGTTTATCTGGGGAGTTCCCTGGTGGTGTAGTGGCTTAAGGCTTCGGCGCTGGTGCTGTGTCGATGCTGCGGCCTGGGTTCGTTCCCCAGCCAGGGAGCTACCCACATACAAGAAAAGAAAAGAAAAAAAAAAAGTTTATCTGTTGTCATGATTTGTATTATAAAATGGAAACCTTAATTGAAGATAACCTAATTTGAAACATCTGTTGACACTGATGTCAATTAATCAAGCATAATTTGAATGTTTAGATCACTCTGCTAACAGTGGTAACGCACTAAAAACTATCATTACACTTGCGTTTGTGCTCTAGAAACCGTCATTTTATCTCAGTGAAAACTCTAGCTTCTCAGGGTGATAGGTAAACCCAAATTTTGCAGCTGCACCTGTTTCCATTGTTTTTAAGTGTGGTCCTCAAAATTACTATTGACTTTTGGAGTGTTTGTTAATGTTTCTTTACATTATTTATGTTCTCTGATTTTCATGTTTTCTGGGATATCACTATTAACACTATATTCCCAATGGTAGGTGTTAAACATCAATGAATATTTTATCCAAATTATACATTAATCACTACCTTTTTATTTAAATGCAGTAAATAAAATCTTACTTTTAACTTACTGTTTCAAAAAGGATTCTTGCAAAATAAAAATGTGTTCCTAAATGGTAAAATCAAACCTTGGTAGCAAAAAATGTTCATAATGATTTCTATAAGCTGTATAGTAGAACTGTTCAGCCATTTTGTGAGGTTATTTCATGTGCACCTAACGTGTAATTTCCCACATTTCTCCTTGAACCTACCTGCTAGTGTCCTAGAATAGCAGGGCATTTTGAAAGCAGCAGGATATCATGACACCATTGCTGAACATCCAGCAAATATCCATTAGGCTCAATAGCATTCAATAGTTCTCCAGTTCTTTTGAGCTCACTCTGCATGATGGTTTTTGTAAAGAGAATGTTAGGAGTTAGTTATGCTGTCTCACCTAGTACGGGTGAGGGAAAGAGAATTGTGTGATTACCCATCTTTCATATTTAAGCATATGAACGACAACCATGTTCACTGAGAATGCTTACTTAAACAAAAGCAGAAGCTGAAAGTATAAAGTGGAGTCCTGGACAGTGAGTTTTTTCATATATATTTTTTAAGAATAAAATATTTTTTAAAACCAGAAATCCAGGAAATGCTGATCCTGATCTAAATGGAATGTAGGACTATAGCTATAACTGGGATTCTCGTAAGCAAGCATTTTATATGGTTACATTAACGTTGGTACAACAAAATGTAAACTCACTCAAGATATTTGGTCAAAAAGGGCACTGAATTATAAAGATAGAGAAGAATCTAAATTGCAGAGTACTCAGAAAATGGGTGTGTGCCTGGAGAGCGTCTGGATCTGAGAGGTGCTTCTTTGTACATTTGATCTTTCTCAGTCTCTATGTCTAGGAACTAGTCACTAGCCCAATCTAGTAAATAGTCAATTTAGTCTCTGTGTAGTGACTTGTAAGTTTTTAGAATTTATCCTGCAAGCACTGGGGAATTTAAGAAATTTGATGAAAAAAACATGATCAGATTTACATGGGAAAAAATTGACTGTGACTGTAGAAAGAAATGTCTTCAAATAATTCCTCCTCCTCTTTAAAACCCCAAAAGAAAAAGGGAAAAGAAAAAACATAAAATCTCCTTTTGGAAATTTTCTCCTACTTCCCCAACAGGCTCTCGGGAAGTAATTTGCTTGCTGATGGGATGAGTCCCAAGTGTGTATAAATTAAGCATTCCTTCCAAACCAATCTCATCGGCACTGAATTGTACTTATATTTCTCATTATGCTCCAGGTGCTCGAAGTAGTGTGGAACCACCTCCTCTGTGAACAGCATTTTGGATATGATGTCAAGGGGAATACACCACAGGGTGATAAATGCAGATGTCTCCTGAGTGCAAGCTCTGATAAAGTAGGCTCATATTCTAATTTTGAGCATTTTTCTCATTACTTTGAATATAAGCATGATCAGGATACTGAGGAAATGGTTTACTATGTATAAACATTAAATTTTAAAGGCCCAAATATTAAGTATAAATATTAAGGGTTGACTTCTGTTACATTATTTTATTTACATTTTATCTTTTTAATATTTCTTTTAGAACATGTGTTGCTACATAAAACTTATTATTCCTTATCTTCGGAGGCCACGTAGGGCTGTGCTCAAAAGTCTTATCTGTAGATCAGTGGCCGTCTGGCGCTGGGAGATGCACCTCTAGAGCTTACTGAAATACAAATATCTTAACTTCCCTCCTCAAGAGTCTGACTCAGTTGGTATGGACATAATTTACTGAAGTATCACAAAGACAAGTAGGGAATATTCTCTACTTTCAAATATTTACCAGTTAGAAATGTTTTATGTCAGCCCTTGGCATTTCACTCTCCCTGTTCTACCCAAATACATAGTCACCTTTACTCATGCTTGCACTCTCACGTGAGCCTTCTCTGTGGAAATCCTCCTGCCTATAGTTTCATCTGATCCTAGCTCTTCCTGTACATGGTATACGTCAAAGAACTTTAAATGCACAAATTCCTCTTAATTTCAGCTCCTGTCAAACCCAGTTACTCCTCTCCATCTTGACTTACCACCACCCTTGTCTACGTTATACTCATATCTTTAAATAAACTACAGGTAGCTTCCTATCTCATATGCCTTCCCGTCTTAAAACCCCTCAGTTTACCCCCGTGGGGGTAAAATTCAAACTAATTATCATGACTTAGAATTCTATGCTAATTTTTTCTTATATAATTTTGTCGCTGCTTCAATTTCCTGCTTCAACTCACACTGCTCCTAAGTCTCACCACTATGTTTAGCCACACTAAAATGCTTTCAATTTCCTCAGTGTAGGCTTTTCCTTTGCCTGTGGACATTTAAATAATGTTAATGGTATTACAGTTCAATTTAAAAAATATGCTTTTCAAATATTGCAATTATATAACAATATAAGAACCTTTTGAAAATAATACAATGGAATTCTGTTTTGCCAGAAAATAAAGTAGAATCTAAGCACTATCATTTAACTGTCATTTTCCTAGCAACACAACACTGTTTAAATATTTTTGTTAATTTCTAGCCCTTTACACAAGTATAAAATATATGCAGCAGAAACGATAAATATTAATGACCTTCATTGACCTACTGATCTTAAAAATATTTGAACTGTTTTAAATATATCTAATGTCTAAATATAATTTTGTTTTTTTTTCACTATTTAGTGAATAAATAAATGAAGTAAAACATAAAGAAGGAATATAGCTTTTGCACTGCCTACCTGTGTGATTTTGACCAATTTTATAAACTCAAGTTTCACTTTTTCATGTATAAAATTAGGTAATAATGGGGTTGTGGATTAAATATTTTGTGAATGAAACTTCAAAATAAACTAAATTAATTAAGACTTCCAGCTTCCATGTAGGACAGACACACCTCTGGGTGCTTATGAGAAACACGGAGGGCAGGGTGAGAGATCTGAGAGCCATACACAGCCGTGGTGCATGCCTCAGGGAACAGAACACAGTGTCTGGGAGAAAGACACAGAGATTCACATAAATAATAGTCTTTTATATTGCCTATGAAAAAAGTTTTAGCTTTTGAAAAAAGGGTAGCAAATAATAGTGCCCTAGGACAGTCACATTGTATTATATGATAAAAAAGTCAAGTAATGAAGAACAAAACAATAACAAAGCTGAATGTTTATACATCTTAAAGTAGAGGTTCAAAATATTTGAAATAAGACTGACAGAACTGACTACAGAAATAGTAAAGTCCACAAATAGAGCTGGAGACTTCAAGACTTCCATTACAGTTTTGCAAAGAATCAATAGATGGAGTAGAAAGGATACCAGTAAGGATAAAGAAGGAAATAAACAACACTATTAACCAACTTGATCAACTTGACATCTACAGAATTTTTATACAACTAGAGAAGAGCACATGTGCCACTCACCAAGGTAGACCCAGTTCTCAGTAATAAAAGAAAATTAACAAGTTCAAAAAATTGAAACCACAAAAAGTATACTCATATTTATTGGAACATGATTAAACAACATTCAATTACAGAAAGATAAGCAATACAACTGAAAAACAACTGTTGGGATACTAAAACCATATCTAAATAAGCAGCAGGCCATAGAGAAAGTCAAAAAAGATATTGAAAACTACTTACAATTGAATGAAAAAAATTTAAAGTTAGATATTTATAAGATGAACCTAAAGTGAACCATCTTACTTTTATATTATGCTAAAAAGAGAAAAGGAGAGAGGGAGTGGGAGGGAGAGGGAGGGAGGGAGGAGGAAAGGGGGAGGGGGAGAGAGAGAGAGAGAGAGGAGCTTTGCTATTTAGTGTTATCATCACAATGCAGTTAAACCAATATAAGAATAATTGCCAGACATTTCACCACACACAGGAAAGTTCATAATGATAAGTAAGACGATAACTTAACTTTTATCTCAATTGTGAAAAGGGGTCAAGATAAGTAAGTTAAGTACCATGAGATCTACAATATGCAATCCCTGGGCCATGCAATGGTAAGGAAAAGGTACAGTCCCTATTGAACTATTTTTCTTAATTAACTTTTAATGCATATACAATCTAGACTTATGTGCAAACTCATTTTTAAGAATATTATCCATTCATAAATCATTCACAGGTTATAGGAAATTTGAATGTAATTTTCTCTAGAGATTCCTGTCTTAATATCTACACACTTAAGTATTTTATTTTCATCCTCACAACAACTTATAACCAAATATTTGATCAACATTACATACTGCACTTCTTGGGGAATCTCCTAGATCTGCCCCTCCTCTTCAAAAACGGTTTGCAGTTTGGGGTTGGCAAACTTTCTGAAACTTTTATATCTCACAGTATTTTTATTAGGACTTATAATTAAATGACCAATTATCTGGATTCAAGATTCTATGTTCTAAGTACTGTGTATTCAATATAGTAAAAATATTATTCCAGTGTTTTGTTTTGTTTTGCTTTGGAGATTTCAAAATACAGAGGATTCCTGAAACTGCAGCAGCGATTTTGGCACCATGAGTCACCAGCCTAAAAGGGAACACCAATATGCCACAGATGGCAAAACTCAGCATTGCATGGAACCTGGGTGTTTATGTTGGTGAAACGCTGAAATAACCAACCACGTAAAGAGAAAAAAAGTAAAATATTATTTTATTATCTTTCATCAGTGTTGCTGTTGGAAAATTGAACAGTTATACTTTATTACATATTTTTTTCTCTTGTTAACATTTATTAGAATATTCTTTTTGTGATACTTTAAAATTTTTTATATCAGTCTAGTCAGAACTCAAATCCATCTAGTTTTACCTAGGATAGTTTCATAGGGACCAAGTTTGGTTATTGGGATGTCAAGAATGTTTTCAGGGCTCTGGGGATCAAGCATCTCTAAGAAATCAAATCACTGATGTCAATATAGGCCTTTTCTTACCACATCTCCTAACTGCTGTTATGATACCACTCCCCCTTTTTAATGTAATTTCACTGTGTGACAGGTCTTCGAAATATTAGAATGGAGTGAGTCAAACTCTAAGAACGGTGGAAGAGAAAGAAAAAAGGCCAACACATTATACATTTTATACACAGTAACATCTTCCTGAGTTCTGAGATATTTGGTTTTTTTATCTTTAGTTTACGGGACATGGCACCTTCTAGCACAGTAAATATGTGGATTTTGAATAAATATATTAGGTCCTTAGATAGCAGACTAATATGAAAAAGATAATCAACTGTATCATTAGTCAGAAAGTTCTATAAAGATAGCCCAAAGGAAGTATTGCTCTCCAAATTTCAGAATTAAACATTAAATGTATTGGTGCATTTCAGGTTATTTAACTGCTGGCAACCTGTGATACACCTCTCCCTTTCTCTCTCTCCTTCTCTCTCATATAAAATATTATATATATTTAGTAACATTATTACCACATCAGTTCTTCTGGTTTCCATGAATGAGCACAATCTTGGTGCTATTTTATAAACTGCCCCAGTCACAAAACAGCTTCTGGTTTATCACTGGGTTTAACTAAGATGTCTGTATTATTAACTTGCTAAATAAAAACACCAAACCATTGGCTTCATGGTAATCTAATTTTCAGAATTTCATTGATTCCATTCTTTTAACAAGAGACTATATACATGTCTCTTTGATATTAATGTTTTTCACTAATTAAAGCTATTAAAATCTATTTAAATTATATCATTTTATTTAAAAAAGAATATAATTCTCTATTTTCTAATGTTTTATGTATAAAATGAGTAATCTAAATTTAGAGTCCTATTTCCTCTCTCTTTCAGATATAGATAGAATCTTCTCACTTCTCAACCATTAAAATACAGTTCTGCTCTAATTATGCCTCTATTAGTTCACTGATTGTGCCTTATTTGGTCAATACATTAACAAATTTCAGGTTTCCTACTTCCCTCTTCTACTACACTGGGTGTTATGAAAAGTACAAATGCATTTTCTTTTTCCTTCTAAATCCCATAAAATTGTTTTGTATAACTATGTACTTCCTTGGCTGATTTTAAATGAAATTTTACTCCAGTGTATTCTGTTTTAGATATTTGCAAATCATATAGTTTATTTGCTAAAAAGACTCAATACTTATCATCATCAAGTTAAAAAAATGAATTTTTCCCCAGTACTCAAAAATTTTGCTGTTTCTTTTTCTTTCTATACTCTTTTTCATTTTACTGTCTTTACAAAATTGTATCATTATATGATGTACTCAATTTCTTGGAAATGTTTTATTGATCAACCTATCATAATTCTGTCACGAATTATGTACATGCACTCAAATGTAATTTTTCTACAGGGAATGTATATCTTTAAATATTAGAAAATGTCTTCTATTAATATTAAATGAGTCATTGATATTATAATACACAAATGTTATGAATAAATTACTATATTATACAAATAGATATAAAATCCCAATAGTAAAATATTGATAAGAATTTATCAATTAATACTAATCAATGAAGAACTATTATCAGCTTCTTATAAATAATTAAAATAAGTGAATTTATTATTGACAATGATTTCATTAGTTTTTTTTTTGTCATGAAAACTATCATTCAAGTATTTTGATTATCATTTTTGCCAGTAAAATTCTGTAATGCTTGTCCCTCAGTTTTCTTTTAGACTCAGTTAATATGATCATCTAACATGGTTATTAACAAGATGAATTAGACTGTAGAGCAGATCCTCTATTACAGACAAGTATTTTGAAAGAATATCTGAAATAATAATAGCTACCATGTTCTGACTACTTAAAATGTATGAGGTACTGTATTAATAATTCATGTATACTACTTTGTTTCTACTCATTATAATCCTATGAGTTAAGACATTCTACCAGATTACACATAAAAGAACTGAGGGTCGGGTCAGAGAGGTTAAATGAACTTTCAAATATTTTACAATTATTTAATAAGGTGTAGAACCAGAATTTTAAAATGAGAATTATCAAAGTCTGAATTGTTAACTACTGTTCTAACCTGTTACCATGTAAGATAAGACTCAGTATAAACCAACTTTGTAATTTTACTTACAGTAATTATACTCACAGGCATCTAATTCTCTCCATTTTTGGGCTTTATTAGTAAACCTGGTAACATGTATAGTTCAATTTATATAATATATTATTTCTTGTGAGTTGTTTCTCTTATTCATATATTACAATATGATATAAAATAAATGCAACTCATAGGCTTTCTTTTTTAATATATACTTGGTTAGATCATTATAAAAGAAACTCATGTCTCTAGTTTGAACTCCAGCATTACAATTTACTTTTTATACTGTTAGCTTTGTACTACTCGTTGAAATATAGTTAAACAACCTAAGTGTATCTCTCCCAATGATTAAATACACATGGTGAGATTTTTCATGAAGTAAAATAACTCATATATTTTATGCCTTATCATCTTGCAAGTCAAGAATATGTACATATATATGAATTTTAATAAAATATACTAGGATCACACAGTATTTTAGTATCTTTTCTTAATTTCTAAGATAAGTATACCAGTATTAATGTTCACGAAAACTTTTTCTGAGTGCATTATTTATGGAAGGTATCTTTCTAGGTATTGTGTTAAATAGAAAATAATCACAATTATTGCCCACCTCATGATTTCAATCTAAGTTAAGGAAATATGACACATATGAATAAAGTATGAGAGAACATATGCAATGTAGAAAAGATTTGTTGTAGGAAATAATTCATACCATAAGAACTTACAGGAGAAACAGCTTATGGGTGACAGACAGTTGTAGAGGATGAACACAGAGGATGTCATATGAGAGATAAACTTTGCAGAAAGGAAACAGAGGGAGACAGGATTCCAGAAAGTAGCAACAATTTTACTGGAGTTTTCCATACAGAAGAGTTGTATGCCAATAGAAGAATGCTAAAATTAATCTGACAATAATTGTGCAAGGAAGATTGGAAAGGGAAACCTGAAGATAGGGATTATAGTGAAATAAATGATAAGTGTACTACTGTGAAATGATAAGAATGTAAGGATATACTTACTTTCCAAAATTATAATTTACAGATTTGATAAGTACCTATGTGATCTCAGATTGCTCGATCTAGGAGTTCAAAATTTTCCCTGGTAAGTAGATTTTCATAAAAAAAATACTAAATAAGTAAATAATAATAAGATATTATATTTAGGAAACTGTAGTAACTTTAGATTTTTTTAAACATCATGCCCAAAATTGTAAAGCTAACATCAACAAGATATTGATATTTTATTCTTTTGCAGTGTCTAGGCTTCACTTGGTTGGAGATCATGCATTGTTCATCTCTATACTCCTTTTACCTAGCACAATGCCAATATTAAGTAAAAATAAGGATATTATTTTTCAATATAATAATTTGATGCAATTATGTACAACAGAGCAGAGGACAATGAATCAGACCATATAGAAAGTACATTGGAAAATAAACAGAAAAAAATAAAGATTCAGGGTGTATTAAAAAACTGAAGAATTTTCAGCTGGATCTCTAAAGATGAGTACAAGGGAGAAAAAAGAGAAAGTATGAGCAGGGTATTCTAGTACTGAGCATTAGAAAACATAGTATGCAGGGATGAGGATCATAATGTAAATACAGAAGAATAAATTAGAACTAATTTCTTAATAAATTAAATCCTTAACTTCTGTTCCAAATTTTTGTCATTATTTACAACTTGGCAATTGAAATGATGAAAAAAACAAAAACAAAAACAGAATAGAATCTGATACTGATATTCTGCCATCATAGCATGTGTATTCCTATATGGTTTTGGTTGGAGATATCAATGTAAAAATTGAAGTCAAAGTTAGTAAAAGGAACAAAAAGAAGGAAGGAAATCAATTAGCATTCAATTATGATACTACTGAGACATATCTAGGATGCATCAATAATCATCCATGGGTATTTACTGAACATTTGTTCTTGTCCAGCACCGTCCAGCTATAGAATCAGATACAGAATAGACCTTGGCCTCTTGGTGCTTAGGTTACTCTATTATGAACAACAAGATTTTGTTTATTTGTTTGTTTGTTGTCTCATAAACACCATCTCTTTCCTGTTTGCTCTTGCTTTTTTTCACTTATCTCTGCTCCTTGGGCAATTGCCTCTTTCATAGTCCATTTATTGTATACACGTGGGCATAAGCCCAAACTTCACTATCTGCACAGCTTTGATCTTGAACCAAGTCATAATAGGGATGAAAGACATTTGGAATTTAATCATCAAATTTAGAGACAGTTCTTTCATTTCTGCAGTACAGAACTCTGAGAGGGAATAAAAGAAAAACTCTCAATTTTTGAGGACAGTCTATCATCAGGGGTAGAAAACTAGCTTAAATATTTAGGGAAATAAGAGTTAGAAAAATGAAGAGTTGGGAAAATAAGGTGTGTATGTGTTTTATTTAAGCATTTGAGCACCTGGTTGTAACCATTCAAATCAATATTGGCCATGGACTTGACAGTGATAATGAAGCAGTAAAGTCACTCTTTTTATTTAACTATTTTAAGTTATGTTTCTGGCTTTTAATAACTAAAGAGCTCTGCTTAATACATAAACATGTGATTGCTTGTCATTGTGGTATATGAGATAAAGAAAAATTATAGCTTGTAAGACAGTATATTAGAAAAAAGAGATATATTGGGGGAACTAAGCAAGACATATATTAAACTAAGAGTGTTTATGACTTGGATTAAATTTAGTTTTAAATTTCTAGCTCTAGAAATCATCTCTCTCTCCATATATATAACCCTCAGAACCTAGCCTTTCCCCCTGGATGATCAATGAGCAAACCCTCAGGCAGCAGAAAACAGTAGCCCTGACCTACTTGTCACAAGGTCTACACCTCTGGAAGGCTAGAGATGACATCTTGACCTGAATTATGTTTTGGTTCCAGTGCCCTAAGATGGAATGACCCCCTGGCTATTTTCCTATGAGAACAGAGAACTCCAGAAAAGTCCTCCGAACTGATATCAAGACCTGAAGAAACTTATACTTACCTCATCTTCCACCAATCAACCCCCAACACAACCCCCACCACCCCTACCCCAGGGTGTCTTGTGATTTTGCCCTACATAATCTGTAACCTACAAGCCTCCAGGGAGCCACGTCTTTGAGTGCTAGCTCATCTGTATCTCCGGGCTTGGTGTTATTCCATTAAATAAACCTCTACTTTCTTTGCAAAAAACTCCTGTTCGTATCTCCATTGGCTTTGATGTGTGTAAGCAGAACAAATCCCTTGAGTTCAGTAACAATATGAGGAAGCAAATTTATTCTTGGACTTAACTTATTTTAAACAATTATCAACTTTGTATAAAAGGACTAAAACATATCCAAATGAAAATTTAAAAATAATAAAGACACAAACTTGTTAACACAATTTTCAGCAGGACAAACTGAACAAATGGTCAGAGGCATGGCATAGCTGATTTCTATTTTACATGTTTTTCTGGTAAGATAAGAAAGGCAATGAGTGGATGAAGAATGTGAAGTGGATAATTGATATAATTAATCACAATGTTTAGGCTAATAGACCATCAGAGGCAATCTCTGATACTGAATGCATTGGCTAATCAGATGAAACTAACTACATGGAAATTCAACTTCCCAGCATGTTTAGTCTGTAAAGAAATAATCTAAATTGGAAGAGCCATATAATAAAATTAAAATTTCAAACAGTGCAGCCTGGGTTCAATTCCCAGCCAGGGAACTACCCCCTGGCCCCCTCTCAAAACCTTTCAGAAATCAAGAAAACTGAAGCTAAAATAGCAATCATTTATCTCTACACAAAAGCAAGAGAACCCTTAGGGCATCTTTGCTGTGATTTAGCATCAGGAAGTAGAGGCCTGGAATTACATGTTGCCTTTTCTCCCCACTTTTACAGTAACTTCTCCCTCTGCATCCTCCTTCATCTTCCTCAGTGTTTCTGTTGCCATTGTCACCTTTGCCAAAGAGACATGATACTGATGTTGTTTTCAGACTGAATACTTCTGCAAATTATTCGAGCCTACAGTTACAAAGTCAGAGGTGAGGCGAGATAAATTTTGTACGTTTAATTCCGCAGGTGGCAAATTTTGCTTTTTCGTTCTATTTACACCATTCTTACCTCACACAGTGTTCTCAGAATGAAAGTGTATTAAAAGTTGGCTCATAACCAGAGCACTCTATATTTTTGACAATTCTTAGCTGAGAAATACTACTTTTACACATAGTGTCAAATGAGATTAAGCTCATATGTATTGTTTCTTAAAGCTTAAAAAAAAATCAGTGGTTCTATCCCTCTGGATTTCTTGGTACAGCCATTGACAGCTGGAGTACTATAATGCAGGTGGTTATGAGGCGCATTTATTGCCACCAAGCTATCACTATGAATAACCCCAATTACAAAATTACAAATCACTAACAACAGAGCCAGTCTCTTATGGATATTTGTAGTGAAACAACCAGCCCACCTACCAGAAAAACAATGATAAAACTAAAATCAGTATGCCAAACTGACTTTTTAACATAAAATATGGTTTATGGTATATAAAAAATAGAGATTTTTGTCTGTCTCTGAACATATGTATCTGGCACCTTGGTCCATGAAATAATTGTCAAGATTTCTTTACGTTGAAGTTCAGAGAAATGAATTAGAAACAATGTGCAACTTCTAAATTCCACATTCACCTTTTACCGGGACCACTTTTTTTCATAAGTAAAACTATATTTTTATATACACTAAGTCCTCCAATTAGACAGATGCCCCTAAACACATAGATATATTGAAGGAAAATCAATTGAACCACTTTAAAAGCAGAGATCTTGTTGATTTGAACCTTTTACCTATTGATGGCAATTGTAGAAAACATAACAAAAAGTTGAAATCACAGCTCAGTGAAGACTTGGCAATCATATTAATGGTCACCAGGCTTCCTGCTCCTATACAGCATCTTCATTATAAAAGAAGTACTATACTAAAAAGACAAGTTTCACTTCAGTGAGTAAAAACTCTAGAGGCTTCTGGCATAGAACTTGCAGATAATATGCTGGCTCTTTTGTCTCTCATCTCTGGTGTTTAATGAAAGTTTATCCTTAATCCAGTGAACTTAACTTAAAGTATTAAAGAGATCTGGAGAAATCAAGAATGCCACTAACATATCTTTTGTGACAAAGTACCATTCTTTAGTCATAGTTTCCATGTTTCAGAAACTTTAAAAATGAACATAATTGTTAAGTATTAAACTTTGTGGGGCATTCTCCATAATTGTATTGTAAATTCTGACATTTCTAGAAAATTATGTGGTTGTTGTGCTGGTTTACTCTATTCAACTGGATACTCATCTCACTTATACTGAAAAGTCTGTCTTAATTAGGTATTCATTGCTTCTCAGCTTACCTATGCTCCGGGATACCGTAGTCAGATGATTCTAAAGTATTAGATGATTCTAAAGTATTAGAATCATCAAGAGTATCTTCAGTGCTTTATTTTTTACTTCTTTGTGACCTTGAACCAGATAATACTATTTTAAAAGTAAGATTAATCATGCTTAACTATCAGTACCCACAGATCACATTAAATAAGGTACCCAAGGTGATGCTGAAAATGTGATCAAGTTAAACCCTTAACACATTTTTAGCTCCATGTCCATATCTTTGGTTTGAAGAGAAATGGCATATTGTAGCCAATGCTCTGTGAGGACAGAGAAGTGCGTGAACAATATGGGATGTGCCTTGAAAATTTCCCAAAATCAATGGAAGCCTTAGAAGGAGTGCACTTTGTGGAACGGCTGAAGGTTTCTGAAACCTCATTTGAATTCACAGACCTAGGACACTTGCCTCTATCTTTGTTCAGCAGTTATTTAATTGAAAAGGAGTGCTGCAAATGTGGGGGGAAATATTACAAAGTCTGGCAAAGGTAAACAGCAAATTGTCTTTCTGATGCTATGACTTACTAATAATTTTTGTTTTGTTACTAATGAATCTTCAGTAATAAAGAATATTCGTATTATCCACTGATGGTGTTAAGTCATGTGTGAGTAAGCTTTTTCATAAGTTCCTTGTACTCACAAATGATAATTATTCTTTACTAATTTACATTATCAATGGATATTTATAAATTGCTCTTTTAGTTCATATTTATAAACATACATACATACAGATGATTTTAATAAAATGCTCTCATACTATTAATATTTCTATATAAGTTCTCACTTTAGGGTTATAGCTTTTCTTGGGAGAGGAGTATGAATTAAAATTCTTTTTAACAGGTATATAATATAGTTTGTAGTGTTGTTATGTTAAAGGTATTATGCCTTCCCCAATTCGTGAATATTTTGGCTTTTCCCAACAGTGATGAAATAACTATCCTGTTATTATATTTTTATAAACTGGACCATCTCCTCTAGTGCCTTCTTGGAAAAATAATACAATATCAAATGATAGATGCATTTTAAATATTAATAAATCTTCCTAGACATTTTTTTCTCATGGGCTGTTTGGTTCATTCCTACAAATTTGTAGGAGTGATTTGCTTATTGTAGTTATTTTAATTTATTTATTGTTTAGAATTCTTAATATAGGCAACACAAGCTGGTTTAGGATAAGTTAAAAAAAAAAAAAGAATTCATTAGAGAATATTCAATTATTCAGCCAGTTGTTGAAAGAGTAAGCAAGTAACAATGAGGGAAAAAATCATGCCCTAAGTAATTTCACAAAATTTGAACTGATAAGAAAGCTACAGGGGATGTGGGCGGGGGAGTGGGGAGGTAGCTCCCTGTCCCTTGCGCATTGTATGACTGACTGCCTGTGTAATTAAAGTGTGAAAATTAAGTTTGGGTTTATCTTGCTGGAGAGCTTAGGTCACATGTTTGTGCCATAGTTGCAAGGAAGGTTGAAAGTCAAATATAGAGGATTTCCAGTTCCTACAGTTTCTAAAACAGAAGTATATCTTGTGTAGATAGTTAGGAAAGAACTTTCCAGGAAGAAGAAACTACCAGTGTGATGACCTTAAGGAAAAGGAAAGCCTGGGATGTCTGTGATACAGCAAGCTGAGATGGCCAATGGGAACAGTATGCAGAGGCTCAGCAATGGAGAGGTCAGGTCAAATAGGGTTTAGCAAGCCATAGGAGGTACTCCTCTAAACAACCTGAGGAGTCACAGAGGTCTCTGAGCAAAGAAGTGACACTAACTGACTTACATTTTGAAATGTACATTCAGCTCTTGTGTGGAAAAAAGACTGAAGGGGCTAAGATGAAAGGTAGGAAAGGAGGTAGATAAAGCAGAAGATTGGTACAGTAACTCAAGTGAGAGAAGTAGCTTAGACTACATTATTCAATGTGGATCTTGTGAAAAGTGGTGTGACTGTGGCTATAATTGGAAGGGAGAGTCAATATTACTCCCAAATGGGTTAAATATGAGTGTAAGCAAGGAAACACAAGTCAAAAATAATTTCCTGTTTTTGGCTTGAGCAATGGCATGTTGGCTTGTCATTAATTGGCATAGGTAAGATTATAAGAGGGTAGAGGGAAATCGGCAATCAGGTTTTAGATAGTTTTATAATTTTATTTTATTGGAGTAACATTGGTTAGTAAAAATTACATAGGTTCCAGGTGTACAATTCTACAGTGCATTATCTATGTGCTGGACTATGTGTTCACCATCCAGAGTCAGTTCTCTTTCCATCACCCTGTATTTGACACCCCCTCCCGCCTTTCTCTCCCCCACCTTACGCTCAGGCAACCACTAAGCCATTGACTGTGTCTATGAGTTTTTGTTTCTTTGTTGCTTTTAGTTTTACAGAACTTCTAATTTTGAAATGTATATTGTATTTTTAAGTGAGAATGCAAATAGGATTCAAGAATTCAAGAAAGTGGTCTGAGACAGAGATGGGAATGTGTGAATCACTGGCCTTTAAGGGGTACGTAAAGCTATGATAATGAATCATCAAAAGGAGTAGCATGGATACAGAAGAGATGTCCAAGGTCTAATACACATAATAATACTCCACCATAAAGAACTTGGGAAGAAGCAGATGAACTACCAAAGGATATTGAGAAGGAATGACCAGTGAAGCAGAATTAAAATCAAATGTGTTTGATACCCAGCTCCAGGAAGCACAAATGGCAATTCTTTGCAAATCAAGACATATCCTTTCCCCATGGCACTTTACTGCCATCTGCTGTAAAAGGTTTGTAAAAACTATACAGTATTAATATACTATGGCCCTAAGGTAAATGTCCCTTGATGCTGAGCTGTAAGCAGTAGAGAAAGTGGGTCAATGTGGAAGATGTTAAATGTTCACAAAAGGTTAAGGCTTACAAGTATTGAAACTGATTAATGGGTTGGCAACTTGAAAGATATGGTAATCTTAACAAAAGTAATTTTAGAGTCCTGCAAAAGGAAGGCTAATTACTGTGGGCTTAAAAATAACGAAAGGAAGAATTAAAGATAGGTAGAATAGATAAGTGTATCAAGGGATTTTGCTGGAAGGGAAGGCAGTAGCTGACTGGGAAGCTGTTTCAAGGGAGTAGGGTGGAGAATAACTGGTAACGAAGTAGAGAGAAGGATGAACTAAAAGAGCAGTATTTCTGTAGTAGATGAGGATGAAACACCCGCACAGACACATTGAGAAATAATGGTTAATCTGGACATCACATGGTAAGTCAAGTTAACACATAAAATTAACCATCACAGCTAACAACTGAATGTTAGATGTGATGGTTAACTGTGAATTGTATTTAAGTAAAATTTGCCTACAGAGTTGTGTTTCTACTTCGTTTATTCAATTATGTTATCAAAATTATATTAACCTCATAAAACATGATAACAATCTCAATACTATCAAATTGTTGGAGAATTTCTGTTCTCTACCTGTGTTTACTCATTGTTTTGACGATGAATGGACTCTGTGAAAGGCTAATCTAGACTATAGCTAGCTCTTCTTAGGAAATCCTAGCTTTTTATTTAGGGCATAATTATATCTATGATAGAAGATGCTTTTAATTTAAAGGATGAAACAACTATTGAGCTAAAAATATACCTTTGTTTCAAAATGTAGTGTAAGTTTCAGGCTGCCTAAGAAAATTTGTTAATTTAAAATGTAAATCTGGCTGATAGATTTAAATTCATTTTGAGCATCTATAGTAGTCTCTGGGTAAATATAAATGAAGAGTTAAAGAAAATATGGGACAATCTCCCTCTAATTCCCATTTGAACTAGAAATAAAAATTATTTCAAAAGGAAGATCAAGTCACCAACAGAGCTGACAATTATTAAAACAGAAAGATGTCAGGCAGAATAATCATAATACTTAGTTGATAACATACTCAGGGTCATGGAAAAAAAACTTAAGATATATTTGGGGAAACAGTACCTTCTGAAATGGCAAACAGGTTATGTAGAGTGCTATAATAAAAAAAAATCATGATAAAAATGATGTTAGAAATTTAAAAGTTAAGAAGCTAAAAGATAAATATGTAAGGCTTTTTTCAGAAAGAAGGAAATCCAGAAGGAAGCAATTCACAAGCATGTACTACAATAAATGTTAAGTGATAATACAATTATAACAACAACAGGAAGCAAAAATAGCAGAAATGTAAAAATATAAAGTTGAGGAGGGACACTCACTTGAATCACTACATTATAAGTTTGAGGCCAATAGGTTGAAAATTTTTATTTTACAATATGGTAGTCATATAAAACAGTAAACTCTAAGGACTCATTTCAATATATGAGAGTCATTATAAAGGCATTTCAAGGTCATTAGCAACATGATTTACTGTAACCACAAACTATAGTTTCATCCTCATTGTGAAAAGAGTTTCATTCCCTTTTAACTTTACATAAGGAAACTACACATATCAAAGTGAAGGCTCACAATATAAAATCTCCTTATTAGCCAATTGCCATAATGCAAAGATAGCTCTACAGGAAGGGTATCCCATAGTCCTTCAGTGTGGATAAACAAGAGAAGAGCAGGATTGTTTATCTGGCAAAAATCAATGGTCCGTCATTGAAGAGAGGACTTCAGGACTGTATTTTAGCCTAAAGGACCAGAACAATAGCAGGGTTCTGCTTCTAATTATGCAAACCGTCATGAATCACTGGTGAAAATATCCTCATCTCAATATGCTATCCACCAATTTCTAAGGAATAAGAAAAAATATGGTAGATAGGTAGCATTAGTACCTCAAGGGCCTGGACTTATAGAAATCAAATATTTCTCAAAGTTGAGATTTTGCCCATTCATTTGCCATTTAAATATGTAGAGACTCCTTTTCTCATTTGATATATTTAATTCTGGGTTTACAGATATAATTATTCCTTAGGCTCAAGGTCAATGTATTAAGTCCACATTAGAAACTCATAAAGTAAGAGAAAAAGTATAACTGCTAGTTTTTAGCTTTAGTGGTTTTATTAACCACTGAACCATTTAACTATTATTAAAGAGAATCCCAAAGATATTGTTTTTTATACTATTATAATGATTTCAAACTATGTCTGATATTCTAGAAAACTGAAATAATCTTAAAGGACTCAATAAATTTATAAAACATCAACATAGTAAGAGTTTAAATGAAATGACTCAATTATTTTCTATTGAATTTCACAAGTCATAAGAGTACAATCTGCAAACTGCTATCACACAACTGTATGACTTACAGAAGGAAAAAGTTGATAACACAGTATGTAGGAACATAGAAAGTATGTCTTATCACTCCCTCTTTAGTAGAAACAGGCAGTATATGCTTCTGATAATATTTAATGATTGATGTTAAGCTGCCATAATCCCAGCTTCTATCTTTTCATAAAATGGTTACAGACATAGATCCTAGTTTATCGACTGTTGGTCTCAGGGTGAAAGAATGAGTGTTGCATATATTAATTGAAATTTATGGTGAGAGATTTATCTTGCAGATTAACCAATGTTACAGAAAAATCTAAGTACAATTAAAATAGACTTTGATACTTTTATACAACGTATTAACACATTTTTGGTATGGGCATGATTTAGGAGACAATGTTATTTTAGAAAATTATTTCAATTATTTTAATATATGTGATTGAAGGTTAAGAGATAATCTTGTCACAAAGAAAAGCTAATCATATCAAAAGCCTGGCATAAGAGAAAGATTTTAAATTTAAAGAAGTCAGGTATTTGATTCCTGTCTCTCCTCTCCTCTCCTCTCCTCTCCTCTCTTCTCCAATGCTGTTCTCCCCTCCCCTCCCCTCTCCTCTCTCTCTTTCTCTCCCCCTTATCTCTTATTCATTAAAAATTATTGAGCACCCATGTATACTATAACAGGAATTGATACTGCTACTTGGTTTATTTTTCTTATTAAAACATTTTCATTGCATGAAGCAATGAATACTTATTTAACACTTATTCAAAAGTATTAAAATATATATTTAAGTGCACTATGTAAAGGAAAACCATGAGAATCATATTATTGTTTGCTAAACTGTAAGTTAAAATATATTGAATAATTATAGTATTTAGTTTTTTTAAGTAACCTGTATCTGTTCCCTGTTAATTAATAATTTATATATTTTTTTCATGTTTTCTTTTTGGTGACTTATGTATATAGCTTTATGCTGGGTTTTAATGGAAATAAAGTATCATACTATGTTTGGAATACACATATTGTATGTGTTTCTAGGTTGTTTCTATAATGTTTAAATGTTTCAACATCTTTTATAACCCTGGGAAATGAAGGGGATATAAAAATGTTCTCTAGGTTAACTGTGTTTATGTCATTATCTATTTTTTATATTCTTTCTTGTCTTAATTCTTCTTAATAATATCTAAAATTTGTCTTCATATTATCTTTCACATTATCTTTCAATATTAAAATTCTATGAGATCTTATTAGCTTTGAAAAAGTCTTATTTTACTTTATGTTTTATGAGAGAAATCAAGCTATGGGCTAAAGAAATAACACATTTTTTATATTTTCTCTAATGGCAGACAGAAGCTTATATACATTGCTATATTGATCTAAAAACATATTCGAATGTATTTTATTTACAGTAAAAATAAAATAAGGCAGTGTTTTATTTGTAGTAGGGAATGGATTTGTTTCCCTCGGCAAACTCAAGTGGCAGGTGTATTGAATTCAGTAACCTTGAGTAATTAAGGCTTTACTTTTTACCCTCATATTAGGGAATTTTATTTAATCACTTAAATAGTTTTCCAAATATTTGTTAGTCTATCAAAAGGATTTATAAATTTCATGAGGGGCAGTCAAACTAAGCTATGAAGATTATAAAGCCTACCAATTCCTTAGAGAGGGCATTTTAAACTTGTTTTTCCAAACGTATTTCATGCAATAAATAAAGCTCAATACACAAAGCAAATGAAAGTGGAGGGTAACTAGCTAATGTGAAATTAAGTAGCCCATAACTCACCTGGTCTACCACACCTGGTAATCCATGTCACCTGCTGATTCACATCCACAATGCACTGAAAGATCTATGGAGTTATTTAAACACAACTATTTTAGAGTATTATGCTTTTTAAGGTTACCCTTCCACTCAGTGACCTCTTCTGAGATGTAATCCATTCACCCTAATTGGTGGTTTGCTTGTATATGTCATTCAAGCCCAGATTACCCCATGGATTGTACTACAGATGGACAACTGATTCAAGTGGCAGCTATCCATGTATTTATCAGAAATCAATAAGCCTCTTTCCCCTAAGAATCCTGATTGTGGTGGAGAATATAGGTGTGAGGCATACTGAACTAGCAAAGTCATATAGCTTCAAGGAAGATAACGTTATTGGCCCATATGTGAGCAGTGGGTGCGGCCTGAAAAGCTACAGACAACAAAGAAGCAAAGAGAAGAGAACAGGTAATGCCCTGGGGTGAGAGAAATTGATAAAAAGCCATTGCCGGGTCCTGGACACCTTCTCAGTTCTCTGTTCACCTTTCTCTTCCTGTCTCTGGATTCTACATCATCCATTTCCAAGCAACATAGGATATATTTACATAATTAACCAGTAAAGTTTCATAGCCAAAGGACTTTGACTAGAGCAAAAGCAAAAGTGCTACTGGTATGTTGTTTATGAAATATTTTGAGAGAAATAAGTAAAGACTATAAAGAGTTTTTCAAAGTAGGTTCTGAGATAAAAACTTTTACTAATAGCTATGCAGCTTTAAACATTAAGCTATCAAAGTTACCCAAAATGACTGAGAATTTCTAAGTTTATTCCATTAGAGTTCACCGTGACCAAAATATTCCACGTTGTACTGTTAAGTGACTGCTGTTTGACTAGTATTCAATTTGAAAGTTTATTTTGAAAGTTTCTTCTTCATGGGGAAGCATGCTTGGAATTTTATTGCAAAATTATCCTCGCTTAACTCTCTTCTATGTTGAAGCTCAATATGCTTCAATGAATGAATAAGAGTATTTTTAGTTAAATGACTTAAAGGCTTTCTTCTAGACAATTTATGTATCTGCCTTGTTTTAATCTCAGAGGGTCACTTCATTAGAAAAAAATATGCAAAATTAAAGTGGAATGGAGATTCATCCTACTACATTGTCATGTTGGAGTTGGTGATAAATTTAGTGACAGTGATATTACACAACTTGGAATTTATAAATTTTCTATATAGGGATATAAATAAAAGTGAAATGAAATTGCTGTATAAATCTTGTTATGACCATGAACATAAATTTCATGGCAATAAAATTAATTTATTCGTAAAACATTTATAGTCATAAATCAGATATTTTGTTCAACAAAATGTGATTTTTATTACAACTATAAATTAATGTTTAGAGATAATAATTTCTTAATAATGAATAATCAATTATCAAAATCAATAGATACTTAAAAATAAAATTAAATAAATGGTTAAAATGTAAATATTATACATTAAAATTTAAAATAAATAAATGTTTGGAAACTACTATTTTGAAAAATCTATGAAGTCCCAAAAAAATCATTATCACCTATCTATCTACCTATCTATCCATCACTTATTATGAAAAGTAGTTAATACCATGCCTATTATTAGACTGAAAAGAAAATTTAACCATACCCCAGGTTTAGTAATTATCTCATAAATAACAAAACTCAGATAAATGGAATGGATATTTGAGGAAATATATCAAGATAATGATATTTTAAAGGAAACTGCAATAAGACATTTCTTGAGAATGTGCAAGAAAAGCATACCAGTCAGAATCAAAATGGAACTTAAAGTACCAGTGACTTCTTCAGCAGGATAAATCATTCTTCATCTCTTTCTAGGGACATTTCTAAAATAGTCAATTTTCCTGATTGAACTCAGAACCACTGAAATGCCATGCTTATTGGTTTTAATCTCTTCCCTTTTCTATGAAGGTCACTGTATGTACTTTAAGTACAGTGCATACAAATTGTATTGCTTGCCCAATTTTGCAACATTTTCCTAGATTTTTTATTCTCATCACAATGTATTACTTAACAAATAATAGCCCAATGGATATGACAATGTATATAAGCATATGTCCTTTCATTTTCCATATACTGTTCAGATAATAATTGAACAATTATAGAACACTGAACCTATGAACTCTCTCCCAATTTTTGGTGCTGTTAAGTCCAACTACATCCCTTCTGATTTTCTGCTTGCTAGACCTGTACATTACTGATAGAGGGGTGTTGATGCCTTCAACTACAATAGTGGATTCATCTGTTTCTTCTTGAGGTTCTATCATTTTCACTTCATGTATTTTAACAATGCTGTTAAGTTCATACACATGGATGATTGCTATGTCTTCTTGGAGAATTGAACCCTTTATATACTTACTCTAGCTTTCTTATAACTAGCACCACCATGGCATATTATTCTGTAAGTTGAATCACAAGCTTGTCCACACTCAGCCTCCAGCAAATCATCTATTACAGTTTACAGTTTCCTGCCCTGGTACTGACTACTGTGAGTTTGTTTCTGGGTTTCTTTCTGCTCCACTAAACTCTGATTCTTTGCATTTTCCCATCTCTCTAATTTTGGGAGCAGCAGTTTGCTCTGTGACCACAATTCTCTGATGGATCTAAGAAAAGTTGTTGATAGTTTGTACAGCTTTTTTCTTACGAGGGTGGGAGTGATGACTTCTACCTACCCTTTTTATATGTTGGATTGAATGGGTGACAAGTTTTGAATTATGCATCCACCCTTGTGCTACAGAGAAATGCTATGGTTTGTGGTCTCATCAGAACTGCAAGTATTAGGGGGTTGCTGTTGCTTAAAAAAAAAAAGGAACGGGTTAAGGAGTAATGGCATGGCCAGTTTCAAAATAACAGAGAAACTGTGAAGAGTTTGAACATGAGATACATCACAAATGAAAAACAGAAGATTGAGAGAAGGACATAGAATCAGATGTTTGTGTTTAAATATTTCCTTGAATATGAATACTTTGAATTAAGATGCAATCATCAGAACTTACATGGCATTCAGAGAGATAATAAATTTACTGTTGAAATGTTCATTTTTATCACTATAGATATTGTAGAGCATTTGTTATTGCTTGAATTAAACTAAAATTTTTCAAGAGTATTGAGTAGTTAAAAAATTTCACTCACTGTATATTTAATTATGTAAATATTTTGGAGGAAAATAAGTTTAGAATATAAACTCTACTACAGTGCATTCATAAATGAATTGATTAGTACCAATTGGCTACTTCTTTAACAATGTTATGCAAGAAAAAGGGGCTATAAAAAAAAAGGTGTTTGAGTCAAAAATTCTTTCTCAAGTTGCAGCACTATTTTTTACTATATTAGAGTAAAAAAATGTAGCTGTATGTATCTTGTTATTTATGTCTTCATTGGGAAAAAATAATTTTCTTTTCTTATCATCTTACTTAAGTGATGAAGTAGAAATACACAGTTACTATGGACGAAACATGGATTGCAAACTGAAGTGCAAACTGAGGCCTGGATATTTACATAAATTACAGAAGTTTGCTGAATGGAAGAAAATTGTGAGAAGTAGGACCTATGTTCTTATTCTGAAAAACATTCTAAAAACCACACATGGCTGGGATTTGGATGAGGCAAGAGAGGTAATCACCCTGGGCACAACATTTAAGAGGGTGTCAAAAATCAGTAATCAGGTAAAAATTTTCATGTTATTTTCAAAATTAAAATTAATGCAAAAGTCCATTTGAATAAAATATTAACATTTTATTTGAAGACAGGATCTGTATTAATCTGATACAAACCACTGTTATCTTACATTATAACATCAGTTTCCTTCATAAATCTCTTCAATGTCTTTTTTTTTTTTCATTTTCTTAGAAAAAATTCCAGAATCCTGGGTGGAAATGAAGCCTCTCCTGCCAGCCTCTTCTGGCTGTCTTCAGTCCAGTCACTCACACCTTCCTTTTGTTTTGAGAATGCGCTGTGCTCTGTCCCAGCTCCCAAAACCTTGCCTAATGCATCTGTGTCCCTGCTGCCGATTACCTAGCTAATTCCTCCTGTACTTCTGATTAAAGCCCAGGTAGCACCTCCTGAAGACATCTTCCATAAAAACAGCATCATGAGCCCTTTTCTTAACATCTCTCCACTACTCTAATACTCCATGACCTTGCCTTCACAACCCTTAGCCAGACTATAAACTCTAAGACAACAATCTGACTTTGCTCACCATTTTATGTTGCCATCTCCTAGCCCAGTGCCTGGCACATAGTAGATTCTCAATATATATTTATTGAATCAAGTAAAATAATAAATGTTTTGAAAATTGCCTAAGACTGTTAAAGTAGTTATAGTTAAAATATAGGAAAAAAGAAAACTGTAAACAAAAGTCAGTTTAATACATGTGATGATGCTACTGTTTTGAAAGAAACGTAACAGAAAATCTTACAAGATCCTTTCAAAAATTCAATTAAGGTTTATAACATTTGATAAAGAAAAATCTATCACAGCAATTAGAATGCTTTGCTGGAACTAAAAGGTAGGTGGGGGAATGTCAAAACTGTTTTTAAAAAGAAGTAAAAGGTCATCTTAGAAATTGGCAGATATAAAGCACTACTGACAATGTCAATTTGCAGAAAGATTAAAGTAATTTTTCTCTAGATAAAAGGGTGATTATTAATAGCTGGCACAAGAAATAAAAAAGTAGGTCAACCCTCTTTCTGATGGGAACGTGAAATATTATTGACACTAATATGAAAAAGAAAACAAAGGTTTCTGCAAATGAATTACCACCCTTGACATAAGTCTTTGAAGCCAGTCCATATTCCAACTAGCTATCAATAAATCAAAGGCAAGAAAGATCAAATCTATCATTTTGTCTTACTACTCCCTGTCCTTTTTATAGTTGCTTAATAGAGTATAATTCATGATATATAAATTCTGCTCTGGGACTTGACATGATGAGTATGATTTCATTTAATATTTTTTTGCAATCAGCTTAGATCTACTCTTTGACAAGCATTTCCTCTGCAAGTGCTCTCAGAACATACGATGACTAACTTAATGAAAGCAAGCATTATATTCTAAGATGTATTTTCATCATCTATATATTTGCAATTACATCTTTTCTAGGCATTCAAATACACATATTTACAAAGAAATCTAACCATTTTCTGCTTTAATTTCTTTAGGCACTGGAAGTATATAGTCCTAATAGATAATGTCTACCTTTATGATCATAGCACAAACATAGAAATCAAATTTTAGCAGAATTTACAGTGGTTTCAACTGACATGGGCTACAATATTTTAATTTTTGTTTTAACACTTTGTTCACAAACCAAACCTCTCTGATTGGCTGTTAGTGATTTGTATGCATGCTATGGGTTCTCTTTAGTTCAAAGCAATATCAGTAAAGAGGTAGAATATTTTATGCATTAGAGATTCAATCATTAATGCTATGATTTATTTCTTCCCTTTTTTAACTTGAAGGTTATTTACTCAGTCCATTAAGATGACCAAGGCTCTATTAAATTCTTAGGTAGGTCAAAGGAATTATTATTTTTTTAATTCATAACAATGAAAAAAACTTTTAAGCACTGGAGGTTTCATAAAATACAATGTTGGTCCCAAGGAAATAAATAATGTCAAGAAAATAATAAAAATATAGAATAAATATTAAAACCAATTTAAATCTTATTCCATGTTTCCATCAGTAGAATTATAGTTATATGCAGGAATCTATAGTTTATTTAATATTTATCCATTAATAAATTTAACATATTTATTGAGAGCCATTGTGCATGTGGTATGGACATAGTGGTGAAAAGATCAAAGTCTCTCTTTTAAAGGCATTTTAATTTCACCCCACCTTATTCTAAAAGGATTCGAGATGACTTAAAAATCATATACAAAACAAGATATTATAAATTAAGTTTGATGATTAAGAAAAAGGAACAAGTGTAGAAATATAAAATAGAGCAACAAATATGAAAATGTCAGCCTTGTGATACACATCATTACTTATTAAAAGCCAGTTCTCTGCCCTACACACGAGAGGGTAGCACTCATCTGCCAGGGAAAAGAGAGATGAAGCCAAGGGATTGGCATTGATCAATGTGCATGAGTACACAGATGATATGATTCAGTGTTTTCACCCTTGAAATTGAAATATCTGTTCTGTATACTGCATATATTTCTGTTATTAATAAGTAAGCTTTTGACAGTCAATTAAAATCATATTAAAATTTTGCAAATACTAATGCCATTTTAAATTTATTCACAGATTTCAGTTTTTAAATATGATTTTGTTAGTTCTTTAACTCTATTGACATAGTTAGAGCACAGGTAAGCCTTTGCAAAATTGGTATAGCAGAATAGCTAGGGTATTTTTTATGTTTCATAGTATTCACATTTGCATTTAATTGAAGATTTGGGTAAATTTATCATAATCTTCATTATATATATGAAGAGAGCACTAATGAGAGTTTACACAATGGAAAAAAGTGACAAAATATACTGTCAGCATTTTCCTACTCAAAAGTGGGTACTTTTTCATTACAATTTTTTTTCTGTGGCTGATTTTCTATCCAATGGTGGGAAAAATCACTAAAAGCATTGCTAAGGCTATTATAAAGTGCCTAAGTTGTTTGGTACCAGCATTTCCAACTAACCCTCAGACTAGACTACAAATTTTTGTTTATTTAGTATGCTTGTCTTTTTTTTTAAGTGTGGCAGGATCTAGTACTCCATGCCTAGGAGTTCTCAAATCCCACTCTTGTACTGATGCCAAGATGAACTAAGCTAGGGACAAATTCTTCTCTTATAGGGAATCATGAATATATTTTAGATTGGAATGAGCTCTAGCAAGCAGTTAGCCTATGGTAATTATTTTGTGCATTGTAACGGGTTGAATATTATCCACAACAGGTAAGCTCAAGATCTAGGCTCCCTTGCCTCCCCTAATCCCCCCCCACACACCAGTACCTATTAATGTGAACTTATCTGGAAACAAGATCTTTACAAATACAATTAAAGTAGGGATCTCAGGCTAAGATCATTCTGGATTTAGGGTGGTTCCTAAATCCAATGACTGGTGTCCTTGCAAGAGAAAGAAGAGATTTGAGACACACAGAGACACAGGAAAGAAGTCATGGACAACAGACAGAAATTGGAGTTATGCTGACCCCAGCCAAGGAGTGCCAGGAAACTCCAGCAGCTGGAAGAGACCAGAATGTGTTCTCCCCTGGTGACTTCTGAGGGAGTGAAGACCTACAAACACTTGATTTCAGTCTTCTGGCTTCCACAACAGGGAGAAAAAAATTGTCACTTTTAGCCACCAATTTTGTGGTAATCTGTTCTAGTAGCCCCAGAAAACTAATACATGATTCTACTATTTGATTAAACAAAGATTACTATTACACATTTTAAAACAATAGTTATCAGTGTTTATTATGGCAAGCATACAAGTTTATGTTCAGATTTTTTATATTAAAATGCATATTATTGTATTTATTTGGTTATATTTTACCTATACAAATCTTGCTTTGATGTGCCACTATTAAATACCATAATCTCCTCTGATTCCAGGCCTTTTTTAATTAATGGGACTTTGTTAAGTCCCATTTCAGGAGGTCTGTGACCCCTGAAAATGCATATGCTGAAGCCCTATCCCTCAATGCTATTTGTATTTGGAGGCGGGATCTTGGAGATGTAATTATGTTTGAATGAGGTCATGAAGGCAGGATGCCCATGATGTGGTTAGTGTCTGTACAGAAAGGTAAGAGACCAGAGCTAGCACTCTCTCTGCCATGTGAGGACACAGCAAGAGGGCTTCCATCTATAAGCTAGGAAGACGGCTCTCACCAGGATCAGAACCCGCAGGCACTTTACTCTTCAACTTTCTAACCTCTAGAACTGTGAAAAATGAATGTCTGTTGTTTAAGCCATTCAGTATATAGTATTTTGTTTTATTAGCCAGAGCTGAATAAAGTGGAGAGACTTATTCAAAATCAAATTCTAGGAAACTATTTTAAGTTACAAGACTCTTATGAAAAAATTGTTTCAAATATTACCACCTACTGCATGTATACTACCAAATTAAGAAAATTTTATGTTTTAATCAAGCCTTTTAAATGAATACACTTCCCTTACAGAAATAATTAATAACCCATAAATGCTAATTCTATATGGCAGGTAAATTTTCATCCTGTATTACATTGCAGGAAAGGTTTGAAATTGATGAATCATCTTCCATTTGAAGTGTCACTAACTGAACTAAGGGCTAACCATACAAATCTGAGATGAAGCTTTGCCAAGGCTGGGATTCAATCTTGTAGCAGCATCTCAGTTCTCAGAATGGAATTGATCATTAGTCAAACGTTCAGTGAAACATTTTGCAGAGTGAGTTCTATCCTGCTCAATTTTATCCAGTCTTTAAAGGCAATGATTTTATTCTCTTGATCTCTACCCCATGAACTTTACTAAATAATTTCTGTAATGACTATTGCTTGCAATTTCAAACTTTTCAATATAATAGCTAAATTGTATTGAACTTAAAAGACAAAAAGAATGGTAGAGAGAACACATCCTCAGATTAATTCTTTCTCTTACATTTAGAGAGTCATTGATAATAGTATCTTACTCTACATCACAAGTTATGTGTTCATGGAAGAACAAGGCTAAGGCAATCTTGGAAGATGACCTTTCCTCAGAGTTCCTAGAAAAGGGTACCATGTCTCTCTCTTCCACTCTGTGAACGAAGTGTTACCCAAGCACTCACTCACTATCAACCAGGTTACATCCATAAGTAAAATCAACTTTAAGATGAAGACTATGCTGAGTAAAACAGTAGGTCACTGATGATATCATCAACTTTATGGCCCAATCAATTATGTGGTTTCCAATTCCTCTCTCCATGTGTAGTAATACATCTCTTAATTGTTTAAGCTGTCACATTGAGCTTAAGCTTCTCTGAATTATAGCTCAGCATTCTAACTATTTAAGCTAGGTTTATTTGTTTCAGATGTAATGTAGTCATGTGTCACATAATGATGGGAGTATATTCTGAGAAACACATTATTAGGTGATTTCATCATTGTACAGATATCATAGAGTGCACTTACACAAACTGAGATGATATAGCCTGCTGCACCTAGGCTATATGGTATAGCTTATTGCTCCTAGACTAAAAATCTATATAGCATGTTACTATACAGAATATTGTAGGTGATTATAACACAGCGATATTTGTGTATCTAAAGATAGAAAAGATACAGTAAAAATATGGTATAAAAGATTTTTTAAAAAAGTACACCTGTATATGGCACTTGCAATGAAGGAAGCTTGTAGAACTATAAGTTATTCTAGGTGATTTAGTGAGTGGTGGGTGCATGTGAAGTCCTAGGACATTATTGTACACTACTATAGACTTTATAAAAACTGTACACTTAGGTTTCACTGAGTTTATGATAATATTTTTATTTCGACAATAATAAATTAACCTTAGCTTGCTATAACATTTCTTCTTTATAAACTTTAAACATTTTTAACTTTTAGACTCTTTTATAATAACACTTAGCTTGAGACACAAACACATTGTACAACTATACAAAAATATTTTTCCCTTACATCCTTATTCTATAAGCTTTTTCCTAATTTTTAAAGAATGTTTTTAACTTTTTAAAATGTTTGTGGTAACTATTAAGAAGAAAACACACACACTTAGCATAGAGCCACACAGGGTTAGGAGCATCAATATCATTGTCGTAATACCATTCCATCTCTATATCTTTTGCTAAAACCTTGACTGAGAATTTTCTTGGGGGCTTTTCCCATTTCTCTTTTCCTGCAGTTTTTTATTCTCTTACCTCTTTCTTCAGCTTTTCCTTTTCCTTCTTTAGCTTTTCCCCATGATTCAATTCCTCAGCAACCACCTTTAGGAGCTCCTCAATGTTATCCTCATCTGCACCCAGGTTAACATGGTTTGCCATCTCAACCACAGCCTATCAATATACAATAGCTGATTCTATTTGCAATCTCGTCATTCTTCGCAAATCCTTTGAAGTCACGGATGAACCTCTTGAGTGACTCCTTCCAGATACCATTTGTATACTTCTTGTTGGCATTGCCAAAGCCCAAGCAAGGTTCCTGATGCACTCATAGGTGTTGCAATCCTTCAAGCTTTGCACCAGTGTATTTTCAGTGTTTTCTCAGTTGCAGCCAGAGCCTGGCAAAGGTCCTCCTCAGGTAGTAGGTCTTAAAAGCTGTTACAACATTTTGATCCATTGGTTGGATCAAACAGGTGGTGATGGGCTGGGGCGGGGGGGAACATCACTTTATATAATGGGATGAAGATCACCAATAAAAGAAGGATGCTAGAGAGCATTATTAATAAAAAGCAAAATCTTGAAAGGTATGTTGTTCTCCAGGCAGTAATTCTCCATGTCGCTGGCAGAAAAATTCACAAGGGCACATTGGAAGAGAAGCTGGGACATCCATGACTTTTTATTGCTCCTGTAGTACACTGGCAGTGTGTGCTTATTGATATGCTTGCAGGCTCTGTGTACTCACTGTGCCCAATCACAAACACTCTGAATTTGTAGCCTGCAACATTGCCCCCAAGCAAGAGTGTTATCTTTAAATGCCTTGAAACCCCCGCATTGACTTGGTCTCCTTATGGACAAAAGTCCCTTCAGGCACAAATTTCCAGAATAAAGAGGTTGTATCCATGCTGAATAGTTAGTTTGGCAAGTAATTTCCCTCCATAATCAGTTTATCTAAAATTTCCAAAACGATCTTCAGCTACCTTCACATTAGCTCCTGCGGGCTCAGCACTCACGTTCACATTATGCAATGAATAATTTGAGCACCAAGGGCTAGCAGCAAATTCAACACTGTAGTTGAGTCCGGCCTTTTTTTTTCAACATTGCAAACAAACTTTTTGCTTTGGTTGTGATTGCCATCATGCTGACTGGCATTCACTTCTATGTATGGTTTTCAACCTATGGTTTTCTCTATATCTGATATAGGCTCTTTTTGAATTTTTGTTAGTCTGGTTGCCTTCAAAGAAGCAGATCATTTAACAGCTTCCAGCACTTAATTCTTATTCTCCAAGCTTGCACCTGTGGTGGAGTGAGACACCTTACTGGCAAGTGACAACCATTGCTGATTTCTCACCTTGAAACTCTTACTCAATTTTAACTTTGTTTCCAGGTCAGTCACTTGACTTGGTCCCTTACTGGAAACATTAACAGTGGATTGTATATATGCTTAGAGGCCATGATGAATAAAACAACATGATATCAAATCAAGCACAAGAGAATAGATCAATAAATTTTTGGAGTTGTAGTAGTAAAGAAAATGAACTTTAGAAATACAGCAGTTAATGTTCAGAGAGTAATAGGCTTAAAAGTTAAGAGTGTAAAGAACTTGAAATTATGAGTAATAACATGGTTTGAGCTGAGATTATGGGTTTGAGTGCTTACGGTATTTATTTTATTTTATTATTTTTTATGTGGGTAGTTCCCTGGCTGGGAATCGAACCCGGGCCGCAGGGTTGACAGCACCAAAGCCTAGCCACTACACCACCAGGGAACTCCCTGCTTAAGGTATTTAAAATGAAGTCAAATATCTAAGAAGATAAAGAATTTATAGAACACCAACAATTTGATAGTGGCAGAATTGTAAATAATGAGAGTAATCCACAATACATACTAAAAAGAATGAGGGAAAATGCCTCCAAAATGGGAAGAGCATGTTTAATAGAATTGAATGGCATCAGATTCCAAAGTGGAGAGGTTTGAGGAGAAAGTGAGAAAGTTCTGGAAGTGAAAAAGTACAAGAGAAGACATTTATCCATTTCTTGAGGTAGTGGGTAGGGAGTGGAGGGTGAGAGATAATCTACCACTTACAGAGCTGTATGGGAAGCAGCAGCATTGAGGAGATACAGGTGACAGTAAGAATGAGAAGGTAAAGGAAAAATTCAGACTTCTGAAATTGAGAATCTTCTGTGCACTCTGGGTTCTGATAGAATTTTTAACACAGTTAATTTCATTTAAACCATATAATAGATGCTATCAATCATTCCCTTTTGCCAAGAAGAAGTTGAGTAGTCAAGTTCAGATGAATATTAGAAGGCAGAACTACAACTTCAACTGATCTAGTGTTATATGATTCACATAATTTCAAATATATTGAGAAAGTATATTAACTAATTAATTAAATAACTATTTCAAATATTTTAAAGTTATTGAGTTGAAGATAAATGAACATATTACTGAAAGGCAGACCTGGATTAGAGTTCCAATTATACCCCTCAATAATTGGGTGGCTTCAAGCAAGTCATGAAAATCACTATACTACTTTAATTTTAAATGAAGTCAATACTACCTAAATTATAGATAGTAATAAAGACTTACATGTAATGTTATTACTCAATTATAAATCAGTTACTCAATTATAAATGTATGCTATGGATTAAATGGAATACTTAGTTCTAGATCACAAGGTGATCTCTTAGAAATATGCAAACCTAAAATAATATATCACTCATATGTTAATAAATAGAAATACAAAATATTTTACAGCCCTAATAAAAGATTTCAGTAGTACATTACTAAGACTAAATGTACATTCCATAAAATGCACACATTTTAAGTGTATAAAACATGAGAAAAGATGATTTCTGCTTTGGGAGTGTAGTCACTTTACCTCATTAATACTTTTGACATGGCATTGACTATTTTAGAGATAGGTATGAGACATGTGTATAAATGTGTTAACAATGAAACTAGTAATTTTAATAATGATTTTCTTCATAAACTCCCATAAAGACAATGCATTTTCCATTTTTCTCTAATTCTACCACCTCCACGTCACCTGAATACATGAAGTACAACTAAAATCATTTATTGAAAAGACAGGAATACAAGCACGAGAATTTAGCCTTTAGGAAATCTTATGTACTATGGCCTCCAGTGGGGAATTTGTATGCCCATATTTCCCTGCATGATAATCAATTAGGATGGGTTGTATCTTATATATCTCATTTAAAAAACTTCCCATGTTTGTATATTTTGATATACAAAATAGATCAGTATATTTATATTTGGAGATATTTAAGAATAAATAAATGTATTTATATATTTTAAACCAAAATTACATTACCAATATGAATAAAAAATAATGTTTAGAAAATAAAATTCCTGACTCGTCAAACCATTTCATACTTACTAATGATAGTGATGGTAAAGGTAAGGCTGATAAATTTTGCCTTCACTGTAATATTTTTTGTTACATTACACATATCTGGATATAACTAGTCTTGGGTAGTCACATGGTATCTCCCCTCCATCATTGTTGGCCTTGCACACACAGATGCTGACATTTCTCACCCAGTGCACATCGACATGGAAGAGTGTTCAGCTGTTTGGTTCCAACAGCGTGCTGTTATTGGATTCTTAAGGGTAGAAAATTTCCTCCAACTGAAATTCACAGACGAACGCAGGCCATTTACAGTGATCAGTGTGTCAATGTGAGCACAGTAAGATGCTGGGTGAGACAGTTCAAAGATGGAGAAGTGGGACAAGCAGATGTGAGTGACAAACCACAAAGTGGAAGGCCTGTGATCAGCTTCATCAAGACTGCATTGAAGAACTGATCTGGGGAAATCATTGTATCAAACAAACAAAATTGCTGGTAAATTAGGAATTTCTAAGGAGAGAGTGAGATACATTATTATTGTTCTTGGATTCCACAAAGTTTGTGCCAGGTGTGTACTGCACACGCTGTCTGAGGAAATGAAAGCTGAGAGTCCGCATTTCTTGGAAACTTCTGGAACATTTTGAACAAGAAGGTGAAGACTTCTCAAAGAAGGTGATGAAACTTGGGTCCATCATTATGACCCCAAGAACAAAAGCCAGTCCATGGAATACTGCCATAAGGAATCACACCAGCAGAAAAATTCAAAACTCAGGCCTTAGCTGGGAAGGTCATGTTGACTGTGTGTTAGTCTGAACACTTCCATTTCGGTGTGCACTGGGTGAAAAATGTGAGCATCTGTGTGTGCAAGGTCAAGAATGATGGAGGAGAGATACTATACCATGTGACTACACAGAACCTGTTATATCCAGATATGTCTAATACAACAAAAAATATTACAGTGGAGGCAGCTCTTGTAATTACTTACATTCTCCTTCATTTTCTAGATATTATGTTAATCTAGTAAGAACTACACTATTTAATTCTAATTGAGGACTCCCTATGGTCCAGATAATATACAATAAATCCTATTAGCTATTCAGTTAATCATTATGACAAATATATGAAGTACATAGTATTATCAGGTCAGTGTTAGAAATAAAAAAGAAAATCTTGGGAAGGATTGGAAACTTGCTCATAAGTAGCTGGGACAAGATTGAAACCAGTGACTTTTATTCGCTCGATTTCAAGGTCTTAAATACTTGACTGCATGGTCCCTCATTCAAAAGTTTTAACTTGGTCAAAATTTGTATAACAGAAGATGTATATACTTATCACTTTCCGGTTTTCCCCTAGAAGGACTATTAACAGTCCCAAGGAAAATAAGGTAAAATCTTTTCTACTTGAAATACTGGAAATATAGTGTGAAAGAAGGTATTTTACCAACATATAAATATTCAACTTGGAAAACTGAGAAGGAAGATCATGTAAACAAATAAGGCTGTCAACCTTTAGGGAAAATGTAGGACTTCAAATGGATTCCTGATAAAGACAGAAAAAAAAAATAAGAGAAGATTGTAATTTAAAAACCGTCTTTCATCAGAATGAATTGATTCGATTTTAATATTAAGCTTCTATGTAGTTATAAATTAACACAATGTGGTTTTAGAATTCTGAAGCATCAACTCACATAAATAGTCTTTTGAAGAGTAAATCCATTAATAACTGAACAAATAAAATTCTGTTCTTGTGTTTCACCAACATTGTCCAATCACGTTTACTTCCTTTAATCTGTTGCCTCATTCTCTAAACACATAGCCAGTAACTCATTAAAAAATAAAATAACAGCAGCAGCCTTGGCTTACTAAAGTTCATAACGGCTTTAGTCCTAAAATGATTGACTTGGTTCACTGTATATAATCGGTTGCCACTGTTTTTATTCTTTATTGTTTTTATCCTCATAAGCCATCTTCCTAATTTTGGACTAACCTAAACCCTCAAGACCAGCACTAATGTTCCAGCTCAGAATCATTTCCTGTTTCCTGAGCCATGTATTGAACTCTTCCATTGATTATGCTGCCTTCAAAATCTCTTAACTTGCTTTGGATTTATCTCTAGTCCAGTCAAAAAATTTAAAACAGTTCATTTAGTTTGGTAGGGTGTGAGAGACAGAAAATAAAGGAAAGCCAAAGGTTAGGCAGTAATTACACTTTTTCATAAATTTGCTAACTGTTCCTTATCCACTTATAGTAACTTTCCTGTTCCTTCCTGTATATTGTCATTCACAAGTAGGAGGCAAATTCAAAATGACGCATGTGTTTACACTAAAGGAAAAGGAAGGAAGGAAGGAAGGAAGGAAAGAAAGAAAGAAAAGGAAAGGAAAAGAAAGGAGATCAAAATTAAAAATGGCCTATATGAGCTAGCGAGTTGGTACACAGAATACTTTTTGAGTGTGATATTTTTTATGTTCTTTATTTATAATGAAAATGAAACAGAAGCAGTGAAAAAGATGTCTTTAATTGATATTACTGGATGAGAAAGCTGGTATCCTTGATTATGCTTAAATCCTTTACCACAGGTAGGTAACCTAGAACTTACATTATGGATGCTGCACTCATTCTCTGCACCTTTCTCAGAGTGCTCTCTGTCAAAATGTTTACCAATTGATACTTTATTTTGTTAATTGCAGATAATGTCATGAATGCTTCATTGACCGCATGCTCCAATTCATCATTTCTTAACGAGTGACAAGAACCAAGAAAAAGCACTGCTAGATGGTGTTGAATGACTTCTGGTTTACTAAGTACAGGGCTCAGCCCTACCCCACTTCTATTGCCATTGTCTCACGTTAAATGCTTTCCTTATCAACACATAAATAGCAATCATTTATTCATTGTCATTTAACTACAAATGTCACTGTGTACATCTCAGTGCTCTCTCCCTCATAATGAAAGAAACACTGAACATAAATGATGAGAAAACACCACCTGCTTAGTACTTAATACAGAGGAAAAACAGGGCTGAATCATTTGAAATTTTAAAAAAAAAATCCATTAGCTTGAGCTCAGCGTGTCTCTTATATTACCAACCGTGAAAGGAGTTAAGTTTCTGGAGGTGTGAAATAAAATACTGTATGACAGATACCTGTTTTCTCTTTGGGAATTTCTGTCTAAAGACTGTCAAAAGCAGAATGTGACTGATGAAGCCACTGTAGGCCTGTCTCTAGATTCAACACTTGCTGTCTGGAGCATGGTAATAACAGCTGTTACAAGTGAAAATGATAAGTCATCAATACAGTACATCAGATGGCCCAAAAGGTGGCCTGTGGAGCACTCAGCTGTGGCTGACAGCTGTCCTGATGTAAAGAATGAGAGAAAAGATGGTTTTCAGCAGGCTTTTATTGATGATTTTAATTTATCTCTAAAGGTAGAAGACCACAGATCATGGGGTTTCATACTTATATTATTAAGCAACACAATCAAGGGAGACAAAAAAGCAGCAAACTGCAAAGGGTATAAGAAATCACTAGTGAAGCAATGTTTTGTTGTCTCCTTTTTCTATAATTTAGCAAATGTCCAGAACGTAAATTTTCCTTGCTTGATATTTCTACGTTTTGATCCATTTGTCAATCATTTCTGAGTTTTTCTTTTCTTAGAGAAGTAATACTTAATAAGATTACTTTCTGTTAATGACAGTTTTTACTTTAATTAGAACATGGGATGAAAAGTTAGACTTTTCTGGAGTAAACGTTTATAATATAAATTTTGAGAGTGTGCATCTTTACTATTTTAAGGAAACAAAATGCCAGATTCTATCTAGCTCTAAACCACAAACTAAAGGAACAACATTTTGATTACAGATTTTTTAAACATTCATGCAAAATTTTCCTCTCCTATATTTGTGGGATCTAGGGCATAGGAACCATGCAAAGGAAAACATACTAGGTGCTAGTTTTGGGACAGAGCCAGTTTCCAAGGGCAATGCAAAGAGCTGATGAAAATAACAATGACAACAAGGGTCAAAATATAGGGAATATTTATTATGTGTCACTGAGCAGCATAGATATTAATACAATATTTCTTTAGAAATTTTATTTTGAATATAGCAATTTTGAATATAGATGTTTTTATTACCACTACTTTATAAAATAGGAAAGATAACTCAAGGAGGTTAAATAACTTGTTTAAATTAACACGGACTATGAACTCAATTAGCTATGTCCCTAGAAGAGAAGCTGTGAGTAGTGCCTTGAAATATACTGTGCTTGACATTGTTGAGGTGGAAATTCCCTAAGAGAAAATGGTATCTGTCACACAAAATTTCACCTCTGAATCTCAGTAATTTACATCATCCATCTGTTAAATGCTAAAACACACAGTCTAATAGAAAATATGTATCTAAATAGCCTGGGTAGAGAAATGGAAGTCAAATAGTCAACAGAATCAAATTTGAGATTACAGGTTTTAGCAAGTGTATGTAGAATGAACAATAGGAAAAGGGACTAGACTGTAACCTCAGAAAAATTATATAAAGCACCAACGGTTTTGCAGGCGTGTAGCAAGTTTATCTAAAGGACATTCAGTTCATTCAGATAATTGTGAAACAAATTGCTTATTGTAGATGGAGGTGTAGACATGAGAGACAATTACCATTACTTTAAAATATGTTTATTCTCTTCAGGAGAGAAAAGTGGAGCCCCGGCTCCCAATGAGCCTATAAAACAGTAAGAAGAGAAAGGAATCATGCCTTTAAAATGCTAATGATATATTTACAATGATTGTGGTGTGTTTTATTTACATTTTAATAAATAATGTTTTCAGAAAACTTAAGAAAAATCTTAACACAATAGATGCAGGATTTAATCTGAATAATTAAATATTTCTGAAAACATAAAGGTTTATTTACATACCACACTGGTTGTAGTATATGGTAAATTAATACCCATTGTGGTAAATTGATAGTCCTCCTGCACTGTGCCCTGGCTCTATAATTCTAAGAGCACAGAAAGATTCTATTACATCAGAGGAGGTTATTCACTGTGATGAAGAACACATATTAAATACATAAATAAAAATCTTGGGCATTTTGAGGAGACAGGAATGTAATACTTCAACACAGAAAAGCAGGAAAACTATCAAATTTCTTCAATGTTACCTTAAGAGATAAACTAACAAAGATATACAATAATGGTAGGAATGGTATTTCCATAAAAATATATAAAATAGATTTTTAAGATTGAAATTTTACAAATATGGAAACATTTTCCAAAGAAATTCATGGTAATTCCAAGCATAAGCAATTACTTCTTTGTGATGTTAGAAAGGAAATTCAAACATCAAATGGAAAGCTAGATTTTGACAGTTTGACTATTGGGGGCACAAAAATAATTTACTTCCCACCTTGTAAGTTCTTTGAGCTGAGCTAATAATCAAATTAATATGAGACAGAGTAACAGGAGAAAGATGTCCAAAATTTAGTAGGGATGTACATTCGGGGGTGCCGTAAGATCTAAGACCTGAAAACACACTGAACACTTGAGGTTTCTATGCCATTTCGAACAAAGGACAAGGGGGCAAGGGCCTGGGTTTTCAAAGGGGAAGTAGGTAATTCACACAGCAACTATTTGGTAAACAAATTCTTGCTGTGCCACTTAGAAACAATGGGACACAGAAGGAAGTACAACACACAAGCTTTGCTATTTCTCCCAGCCTGCCACATTTAGTTCAAATTGTAATGCTAATGTGATGTGTCCTTCCTTTAAGCAGGTTATTGTATCTGAGCTCCTTTAAGCAGGTAAGGGAAGAGTATCAAAGGTTCTTTCTAAATCTTTTGTTTCTTAATAACCAGCTTAAAATCAGTATCACAAAAGGCACAATTTGCCCATGACAAAGTGGTGGTCTTTTGCTGAGAATATATTTGTTTGACTAAAAAAATCACAATATTTTAAAATAATCAAATTAGTTACCAAAATATAAAAATTGGAATATTTCACATGAACACCTTAATTTCTGGTACCTTGAAAAACCAGAATAGCTACTCATGTTCTTCACAGATAGTCATGAGGCTTAGTAACTGCTGCCATAGTTAGCCAGGGTGTTTTCACTGATTATCTACAATGCCCACCATCCAATAATATCTTTATGACAATAGTGCCATTTATCATTTGTCATCATGCTTCAGCTATTGTTTTTCACACATGGTTGCTTCCTTCATTTTAATATATCCAAAGAAGGCATTTCAGTTTTCTATTATTGCTCTGAGATGGCCATAGATCCCTTTTCTATAGAACTTTTATTCTCTTTTTTTAAAAAATTCTTTTCTCTGATTTATTTGAGAATAGAACGCTTTGAAAGTAAAAGCTCCAAATAGTACATTTAAGTTTGATCACATCTGGGTAAGCAGCACTAAATTACTAAGGAAGAATAAAAATAATAAATGAATTCTCCCCAAATCCAGAGTGACATAGCTAAAAATAAAATGCTTGATTATTGACTTATGGTCTAGTGCTATTAGGAAGTGTAATTAGTTAATCTGATTAATCGATTTTAATAATTAAATTTCTAAAGTCAAATACTATATATTTAGAAGCCCAAAACTAGCTTTTACATATAATCAACTAATTCCACTTTTTAATTCCAAATAGTTAAGTATTTTGATGCATAGTATTAAATGTTCTATGAGAGAAAACTGCTCTATAAATCTAAGTAGAACTTTGAAGTATAAAATAAGATTGAACAAACTGGTGACCACTTTTGGTTATAAGTATCGTGAGTTATTACTTATAAAGTATCAATTATTGTAGGAAAATATAGAAAGAACTCTATCAGAGCTCTTTTATTTATATTATTTGTTGTCTTATAGGGAAAAGGGAGAAAATATTCAGCATGAATTGATTCCATATTATATATCCATTTTGTACTAAGCCTTTTAGATTTATTTTACCATTAATCTTCATGGACATCCTACGAGTAGGGTATTGTTATCATCCTCATATTTGATGGTTGAATTTTCTAAAATCAAAGATTATTAAGATGCAGGTAGACCATTTCCAAATTCATGAGTTAAATGCCAATAATATTATAACTAAACAACCATTTTTTTCACTCACTCATGTTCACTCAATGATTTAATGAGTGGAAGCCATGGTATTACTAATCCCATCAGAGTATATTTGTGAGTGAATGTGGATGGGTAGGGGGTGCAGGACCAGGTGGTGAGATGGGAACAGTGAATTGATAATTTAAATAACAATGACATAGACTGTTGATTTTGGTGATTTTAAAGTAAGAGAAGAGCTGGTTATTCACTAACTCCATCAGTGGGTATTTCAGTATGAGTCTAACTTGGTGATTATAATGGTCATGTGGTAATTTAAAATTAAAATTGACCTAATACGCATAAGGGTTCTAACTTATATAAACTCACTAAGAAACATTTCTACATTTCCCAATAATGTTTATAAATATATCTCAGAAATAAAGTATAAGGTGTTCACTTTTTCCTGGAAATATGGAGGATAATTAGATGAACTCTTCAAACAATCATAAAAATAAGAATTGAAATAGCTAGTGTATATTTCGAATGAAAAATCACCCAAAGTAACACAGCCCTTACATCTGTGGTCCAAATTAACTTTCTTTTTCTTCTTCAAGTATATGTTAGAGGTAGAAAACAAACTATACAAGTAAAGTACAGATAAAGAAAACACAAACAAGCAATAATGTTTTACAATAATGTGTGTATGTATGTATACAGTTGTAAATCAATTTAAGAGAAAAAATGAATTGGTTAAAAAGGTCAGTGTGTGTTTATATGTGTGTATGCATGTTTACCTGTGTATTGGGAATTGATATTCAGCTTTCATAAAATATTCAAATAGAAAATAAAATAGTGTATTGTCACCTACATTACAGAAAAAGTCAGAGAGAGAGATGTCATTTAAATAGCCACAACAGAAATGTAGAAAATAACTGCAGAGAATTCTATTTAAAGTGAGACTACCCAAGTATCTTACACTCCAGAAAAAGAATTAAATTACTTTTGATGTTACAAGGATTTAGAGCATCACCACTAAAGTCTGAGTTGGATATTGCTCCATTAACGATATATCCTTGAAAAGTGCTTTCTGTGCATCAGAATGTACTCACTTTTGTATACTGTTAAAAATTACTAAACGAAAACCTTAGTTAACCCTTCTGCTGTGATGTTTGGATGTATCCGAATGAATATTCTATCTACTGACTGCAGCTTCGAGTTTGTCCCACGAGCTCAAAACAACTTTGTTATTCAATGTGAAACTGTTTCAAGCACTCTTCTCCATTTACAAGATTTTTCAATATGTTTTCCTGTGGCTTGCACTATCAACAACAAAGATGTTTTGTATTTCATATTGTGTAACATTTTTGTAACAATTTTTTATGTCATCAATACCATTAGATTCTAATTTATCTATACTTCAATCTAATTGATGCCACTTAGTATATTTAAATAGTTTTGCTAAAATTCAATATAATGGTAAATTTATTACCATATAACAAAAATTGTAAATGAAAATAATGTTGTTTATATATAAAGCAGCTCAAAATATTATTATTAAATGTATAAAATAGTTATAATATCAACTTTTTCTTTTTTGTGCCTCTTTGCCACATTAAAAAAAAAAAACTGGAAGTCAATTAACACAGTCAAAGGGTTAAAATGAAGTAGTGAAGCTAGAAGGGGGAGTTTTCTTGCCCTAAAGACAACAGGGAGAAGTGTTTGTAACAGCTCTCCCAGCTTCTTCTTCACCTCTGTAAGAGTTTCTTCTCTGTTTTAGTGAATTTACACATGTCTCATAATGACTGCATATTCCCAATTGCAATTCTTTGTTTTTCCCAAATAAGCATATATTGCTGGAGAAATATCTGGTTGACTTTTTGTTTAAGGTCAGTAATACAAAGACATAAAGGCTTCTATATTGGATCTAATGCTGGTTAGAAATGACTCCATTAATAACATTTCCCATCTTTTCTAGATGTAGATCCAATTTAGATCTGTAAGCAGCCAGAAGAATTAGTAGTATAATATATCTTAAGAAATAAGTTCAGTCTTTTGGTTTTAGATCATTGTGTTTCAATGACAATTCTTACCTAAAAAACAAACAACAAAAAAATGAAGAGCTTCTACATGTTGAATTATACTTTTGTTAATTTGATTAATTTTACTGTATCTCTGCATCTCAGTATTTATCTACCTTATCCATTCATCCATTTATCCATCTATTATTTTTAAATTTCTTTTGCTGTTTTTTTTTTAACTCTATTTATTGCTTAGTTGGTTTAATTTGTATTAATGTAGACTAGTAGAAAAATGAAACTACAATTTTTTTCCCCATGGAACCTCCTCAGGTCAGCAAAGAATTTACTGTAAACTCTATCTTTTCAGATTAAAACTATGCAAAAACATCATTATCTGAAGAACACAGTTCTTGGGGCCAGACAGAATTTTTAATCTTGTTTGGTTATTTTAATAGCTTAGGCTTTCATTTTTCTCATTTATAAAGTGGAAATAATAAAAGACCTAACTTTATTATACGTTAATTTACATAAATTGCTTCAAGTGCTCAAAGAAGAGGATTGATTGTCATTGGATTAGGTAATTAAAATGATGCTTGATTTCTCAGGAGTGAAATATATTCAGCAATGTTTGCTTGACTGTTGGAGAATCAGGCTACTTAGTTCGTGTGCTCCTAGACATTTCCTGTCAGTGAGCAGTAGACAGAATGCTGGACTGCTTAATGTCTACATTATTTACATGTGGCAATTCAAACAAGCTGACATAAATCAGGTAAGGAGACACTGCACACTTAGATCTGTTCTACAGTTCCCCAAACAGCAGGATGCCTCCAAATGTGAAATGAAACCCATCAATAATACGAGCTCAGGATGAGTCCCAGCCACTCACATTTCAGTCTTACATACATACACTACTTGCCAGGCCCACCAGCTGTGGCTTAATCAAGGAAGCCATCAGGTACCCATAGTATCCATCTTTTATACCTATTCATCTAAAAAATAAATCCATTTGTTTTATTTTAAACTAAGTTTTCATTTTATCAAGTATTATTTCAATGAATATTTTGCCATTCAATGGTGCTGATTTTTACTATTTTCTTCCCTAGTATAAAAAAGAAAAAAAGGATACAACATTTTCTCGCCCTGTCAGTCATTTAGTTATTTTAGATTTGTAATATTTATTTTGGAGGTCACACAAGAACATTTTTTATAAAAATAATTATGAAACATATTTGATTTATAACCCTTTACATTTTATTTTTCTACAAATTAAATGTCTTCCGCAAATGGAGGAATAGAGTGTTCATTTGATACTAAATGTTCCTCAGAATTGTCAGGACTAGAGCATAAATTTTTGTAGGAAATGGGCTTTGAACAAATCAAACTCTTTAATAATTTTTATATTAACACTCTTTTGAAAGATTTATTCACTGAATGAGCTGGTGATCTATGCTCCCTGATTAAACAAATCAAAGTTATTACATAGTCTACTACGTTTGGTTTGCCTAATTTTAAAAATTTGTTAACGAGTACTATTTCTGTGGAACAACAGAATCTCTTTTACATCATCTTATACGTGCAACTGCTGAAAATAACATTTATAATTACTATTATCGCTTCCTGAAGGAGTTGTATAACTAAAGGAGTGCATTGAGATAGAAGAGCTGAGATGTAAAAACTGATTTGTAAAGTCAGTCTGTCTATCTATCTACCTGTCTCTCTCTCTGTATTTACATACAGACAATGTACTCTTACCGCTGTTCAACAGCACATGCTCTGATACGTGATGGAACTGGTATAAATCAGATGTGAACTCTACATGAACTACCACGCAAACATTACAAGCTAGAGAATTTAGAGATCAGAACTTACAAACCACGGATGTCAAGGCCAATATATCCTTTTTTTTTTTATTATTATTGTTACTTAACTTGAAATTGCCTATACACTTCAATTTACAATTGTTTGTTATTTTTTTAAGAAGAAAGTATACCATAGAAGAAGTGCTGTAGTAATCATACTTGTTGTTTTAGAAGAAAATAAATACTGCTGGTTCATGGCTAGAAAAAAAATAGGAACTTTATTACCTTTTTTTGCCCTCTCTCATTTGGCAGAAAAATCTGTGTCATCTCCTAAATGTATAAAGCTAAGCAGAGGTAGCACCAGGGCTTAGCCTTAGAAGGAAAAGAGAAAATGATCATGAAACATTCATACACAAGTAGAACACTTGAACAATCTGTTTGGAAGGGAAATGCTGCAGTAAGGATGTGATACATGCCACCACAGGGAAGGATGCCAAGCCCAGAGCTGCTTTATCACATCCAGAGCCATCTACCTGAATAAAGGCGAAAATCAAAACAAGCGTAAACCAGAAAAATGATTGACTGTACACTACATTAATGTAAAAACATACCTGTCTAGAATATGTGAACTGAAACCTTATTTTCGGAGGTAATCTACTATTATGATTATATTTGAAAGTCTGATTATCCTCACCTCATTAGGTCCATTTGGTTGTACACTAACACTTGAGCATAAGGTTGGTGATATAAAGCTATCTTTAAATAAGCTTAATGACATTTGAGGTTTTCTTCTGGGAAAAACTACCTTATACAAATACATAATACACTTGCTTTGGAAAAATTACTTTTGATTTTGGTGAGTAAATAGATCACTGCGGTGGGAAATAATGATGGGAGGCAATCATACAAACAACTAGTTAGCATACGAGGGCTTTCCAGAAAGTATCCAGCCATGTAATATGAAAAAGAGAGGAATTTATGACTAGATTTTTTCTGAACATCCCTTGTACATCAGAGATAATATCAGAGATGTAGATACTAGTGTCCATAGATTATGCCAGTTGATTTTTTAAAAATCAACCACAAAAATAATAAATACTTTGATTCAGTTTTAAATCTGCAGCTATTAATCAACCTTTGTTAATATCTTTCTATCTATCTATCTATCTATCTATCTATCTATCTATCTATCTCTGTCATCTATTTGAGTGTTTCAGAATGGAATGAGTGATAGAAATAACACTCTTCCTAAATAATATTGTAGGACTTGTATGTGCCAGATACTAAGCAAAGGCAATTGAAAAAAACATAGTCTTCAAAAACTACTCACTTCCTTTAGGAATCACAGTTTCTAATGAGAGAACTTAGACAAAAAAGCAGGCAGTTCCAATGTAGGTTAGCAAATCTGATAACAGGGTAAAGTACAGAACAGACACACAATGGGGCATAGAGGATTTGGGGATCCCCATCTAATTTAGAGGATCTTCTTTACCATCTGGAACTATCAAATAAGGCATATGTTGTATTAAAAGAGTTTCACCAGAATTTCTTGATTCACTATTAGTCCAGAGTGTGACTCAAGGATTTTCATTTCTAACAAGTTTGCATATGATGCTGATGCTCTTGGTCTGAGCATAGCACTTTTAGAACTGTTGACTATATGGTATGTGGAAATCACCCATTTTCATCATCCATGTAATTATTACTTACTTTTTATAAGGGTACAGGTTAAGTTATCATAATCCAATATTATGTTATCATTGCTTGGCCCAGTCAGTCAAAAATAATCATACGTTTAATACCATCATCACCTGATAGCAAGAGACAAAGTAGTGTGGATTTTAAATATGATACCTCATGTCAGATTGCTGACATTGGCCTAAATTCCCAGTTCTGTCATCTTTCTTCTGCTCTGTAACCTTAGAATAATTAATGAAACTCCCCACAACTGTCATCTTTCTTCTGCTCCGTAACCTTGGAATAACTAATGAAACTCCCTACAACTGTTTTCTTATTTGTAAATTAGTATTAGAAACCCCAGATACAGCATGTGAGGATTAATGAAATACTGATGGTTGTATTGCTAGCAACGTTTCAAGCACAGGAAAAGTCCTAATAAATATTTGCAAATGTAAAAGAGAGGAGCAGAAAATAATGCTCTTGATACAACAATTTGAAAAATGCCAATGTGAGAATTTCTAGAATATTTTAATAAATTTAGTGTATTTAAATAACACGACAGACTTCAGCTCTGAGCCTTAAAAAGGGTGACAATTTGCATATTTGGGAAAAGTGAAAGGACTGAGGGTCAAGGAGATAGTTATTAGTAAGTTTTAGTTTCCATTGAGTAGCAACCTTAATGGGGAGTTATTAAACTGAAATGGGTATCACAGTTGAGCTTATGAATTATTCACATTCTTCTGAATCTAAGTGAAAAAAATGTGTTAAAGGAGTGGAGTGGTTATAGATTTATTTTTCTTCTCTTTTATTTATTTTAAGCAAGGGACGGGCTGAATAAAAATGCACAGTGCTGTTTGTAGTGAGAGTCCTGGCTAAGCATTATAATTGTCTTGATTTCTCCTAGAGAAATAACACACTTTCCTACTTTTTAAGATGGATTTTCACACTGATTCTATTAGTATCTGAGACAAAAGCTCAAAATCTATACAAATACACTTGCAAAAGTTTTCAAGTTGTTCAAAAATTGAATAAGCAGAAATTTAAATAAGCTAGTAGCTGTATTCTGTGGTGCTTGGGGTCGATTTCTGTCCTGTCTTCAAGTTCAACAGATAATTTTGAGGGAGGCACTTTACATCTGATGACTTCTGAAGTATGTTTTTAACTTGCCGAGGTTGATCCAGTGAGCCTCAGCAAGGCTGAAAAGAGAAAGTTTCTGTCTCGTGTTTCCTGCTTGCTCTTAGACAACGTCTGGTGCATGAAGCTCTATGGAGGCACCTCAAGGACTTCGCTGCTAGAGCCTTTTATTGATGCTGCCAGTGGCAGATTTCTCTTCTCAATGGGTTTTTATTTGTTCATCTTTTTCAAATTACACATTCCCCTTTCTCAGAATTAACGTTTGGTAGATGTACTCCCAACAAATACTTTATATAAGTTAGAAATGTAATCACTCTTTATTCAACAATTACCTATTGAGCTACTATTGTATCCCAAATGTGCAGATAGATTAAATGAGGATTTTTTTTTACTACTCTTATTAAAGAAAATAATAACAGTCTCTGGTTGGAAAGAGAAAAGGAAGGATTAGGGCTTTTAGCAATGCAAATATTGGAAATATACAGAAATGAGTAAAATCATCTAGCAGCCCTGAGAAGTGTTCTGGTGGGATTTAGAGGAGGAAAACTAGCTGGGGTGTGTGAGGAACAGTCTGGTGAATCCAAGCTAAGAGTTCTATTTGATTATTAGATGGGATGAGTGATAAAATAAACCTATACAATAAAAGTTCATAAAAAATTTACCCAATACATCTCAGATTCGTAAATATAACTTTTATTCATTTGTCAACCCCCAGAGCCAGTACTGTCACCATTTTGCATGCTGAAATCGCTCTAAAAATGTCTCTAAGTGTGTAAATACAGTGCATTCTTTTCAGTCTTTACCTTCACTCTCTTTTGCTCACTTGGAAAAATGTTTGACCCATTGGCTGTTATGGCTACATTTTTCTGGTTTTCCTTCTACTCTTGAAGTGTATTTCCTAGTCTACATTACAGATGACTTTTTTCGTGGTTCTTTTCTTAAATATTTTTGGAATTCAGATGTCAGCAAAGACTTGACAATAAAATGAAATTGCCAATATTTATTTCTCCACAGGTTGTATGGGAAAGTAAATAATATCTTTAAAATGTCTGCAAATTCATCGGTTTTATTTTTTGTCCAAAATAAATCTGAAATGCTACTGAAATTTCATTTAATTTGCAACTCATTTAATGAGATTTTCTTTTTCCTTCTGCTCTTATTTAACCTACACATGCAAAATTCTCTCTCATAATATTAAGAAAAAAAAAAGAAAAAATCTTTTAAAGTATAGCTGACTTTGTCGAATTGGGGAGAAGTGACAGTGAGGAGTAATACAGCAGCAATGCCATAACATAAAATTGAGTATTAGGTATTCCTGTTGTAAAAGTTCTCATTATGAACAGTTACACAGCTGTACAATTATGAGAATTTCTTTTAGAAAAAAAAATTTTACTACTCTCCAGATTACTGGAATTGCTTGATTGTTTTTCCTTGAACTTCTTGTTTTCCAACATTCAATTCCTCCCATTTTATATCTTTTAAAAATTTTTGTAAATTAGGCCTGAGGATTCTAATCAAGACGGCAAAGTAGGTAAATGCTGTGCTTGCCTCCTCTCATGATCATATCAAAATTACAGCTAAACTACAGAACAACCATCACCGAGAATCACTGAAGACTAACGAAACAGAAGTCATATAACTAAAAATATAAAGAAGCCACGACAAGACTGGTAGGAGAAGTGAAGATTTGAATGGGCTGTTCCCATACCCACATGTGGTGGTTAAAAGTAGAAAGGGATATCTCAGATGCAGAGGTCCCCCCTTAGCAGTGAGGGGTCTCAACCCCACACCAGGCTCCCCAGTCCAGAGTCCAGTGTGAGGAAGAGACGTCCTCACAACTTCTGTTTGTGAAAACCAGCGGAGATTGTGGCTAAGAGAGATGGAGGGGCAGCTGGAGTCCTAGGCAGTACGCTTAAAGGGCCCATGCACAGACCTATGCACTGACAGACTCACTTGCTCTCAGCTCCAGCTCCAGGACAGTAATATAAAAGGTGCCAGGGACATACAGAGAGGAAATAAATTGTCTGGCTTTAAGGTAAAGGCTGGAGAGACAGAGTTATCACAGACAAAAGTGCTGGCAGAAGTCACTCTTCCTTTGTTGAGTTCTCCCCTCATCCAGCCTGCAGACACAGGTAGGTGTCATATGTGTGTCTCCAACTGCTTGGCTAGCACTATTCACTCCCCCATCACCAGTTATTTCCTAACGGCTCCACTCAACTTGCAGGTCCACCCAAGCTGCTTCCAGTAGCTTTTCTATACAAACTACCTGTCTTTGCTCACTCTGTGGACTTTCCTAAACTCTCTCAAAGCTTAATCAAACCAGTCAAGCCGTATCTGGCCTCAGCATGCCCCATACCTTTTCCTAAGCATCCCAGCCAGGCTCTAGTGGCAGCCAGCTTTGGTTTGAAGCTTAGCCTCTCCCAGGCACTTCCAAAGCCCGGGTTAGGAGGCCGCCTTCATCAGACACAGGCACTGGCTGACCTTGGCCTGCACTGGAGCCTGTCCAAGAGGTAATAGAAATAACTCACCCAGTAGCACCATCCAATCATATGAGTAAAAAACTGTAAGGTATCATTTATGAACTATCAGATAAAATATTTTAACTGTTACCCCAAATTGTAAAAGATTTGCTTATTTGTAGCACTGTCAAAAGTAAAGAGCAGTGGCTATTTTCATGCAGTACTGGTGACAGTCGCAATTGCCTAGACTCCATGGAGTATAAATTGATAATATCTCTAGGCTGACCAGACATACAATTTCAAATGGGAAAAAAAAAACAACATTACTAGCCCATTTCAAGCAGCATGTATGGTCAGCCTAGCTTCACTGAGCTAAATTAAGGTGTCAATTGGCTGACCAGACTGATCATTTGAAATGGGACAGTACCATTGTTTTCTGTCTCATTTAAAGCAGTATATCTGGTCAGCCTAAATATCTGTCAACATTCAATGTCACATATTCTTCTACTTAGCAATCCTTCTATAAATTAACCCTACAAACACAAAAACAAAAAATACTATATAGAAATACACTATACACTTCTTCCTGTGTACTACCATATAAAAATATTTACTATAGATTAAGAAATTGGGAAAAATACCCCATTTTTAATTTTATAACATTAAGCAAAATATGAATATACACAAACATGTGTAGACATGTACTATTATTACTATTATTGTTTATTTAACTCAGCAAATATTACCAGAGAGAAAATTTTTTTTCTTATTCTCAGTCTACTGTATTTTAAAAAATAATAAATATCTTATTTTTCATATACTGAGAGAATGGAATTGTTAATCATAGTGAAAGGAATCTACTTGAGTAGTCAAACATGGGAAAGAAATGTTGACACATTGTGAAATAATGAAAAGGGATATGCTCATGTTGCAGAAAAACTGCACACATAGAGCTGCAGGTACAACCTCATTACAAACGAAGATGCGATGAATGATGAACATAGTCAGTGATGTCTATTTATTGGCTCTTTTGGTGATTGTTGCTATCAAAACACAGAGTTAAATGTTTGTGTTGCTTTTGGAATAAGAGATGGCTAAGGCAGAGAACTACATGTGTTGCAGAAAATAAACTTCAATTGAACGCAGAAGAAAATTTCAAAAATGAGGTGGCCCTTAAAATATTGTCGAATAAAAGTCTGAAACAAGATTATGTCAGACGGATTGTGAATAACAATTTTCTCAATGGTAGCAACAATGAGTTTGCCTGTGGGTTCTTCAGAAAAAAAAATACTGTGATGTCCTCCTTGTTGCATCTATTTGGAATCAACATTTATATACATTTATGTTTATATTTATATTTATGAGGGCTGTCCAAAAAAATTCCAGCCATTGTCAATATAACACTGTCATACTACATCGCTGGATACTTTCTGGATAGCCCCCATATACATACATACACACACACACACACACACATATATATATATTTATACACACACACACACATATACACACACATATCCATATATATAACATTTGAAGCCAACATAGATAAATCTGAATTAGAAACTCAAAGTGGATGTTTCCTAAGGAAATAAAGTGGATAGAAAAACTTGTTCAGAAATTAAGTTATTTTAGGAAGAAGTGAACCACATGAATAGCAGGTGTGTATGCTAATAGAATGACTCTTGGTTTTAATTAAGCAGCATTTCCCCACAGAATAATTGCATATGTTGTTTACTCAAGTATTTCTTAAAGGCCATTAACACTTCTGTAATATACTTTCTTCTTAGGCTACAAGCTAAAAGCTTTAAGAACATTTGATTTCATTGTGAAAGAAATACATAATACTTGGTTTATTGCAAATATTTATTCCCTACAACACAGTGAGTCCAAGAATTCAAACAAACATTCATATTCTCACTTTCATAGTTTACTTTAAGTTTATAAAATTTGTCATAGCTTTGGTATAAAGAAATATTCCTTAGATTCTATAGAACTGCATTTTTTTTGTGTGATATCCTCAAATAAATATTACTATACCGATGGAAACTTCTGCAAGCTGAGCAACTTCTCATAGTTGCTGCACATAGGAGTGAGGGTAAATGCTATGGAATGTACAGCCAGAAAATCTGTGTTATCTTTTGAAGTAAATACTTGTTATCTGAATTAAAACCTTCCATGTGAAACACTCAGAATGGAAGCAATTGTGTTCTTTTTGGAAAAAAATCTCTTTGGAAACCACTACGGAACTGCCTTAGGAACACAATAAATTAAGGCACTTTAATGACTAACAGAGGCCTTTGACAACGTGGAGAGTGTATTTAATTTCCTTACTTGGACCATCATAAAGCCACAGAATTTTGGAAGAAAGGTTTATTAAAGTTGTATTGTCATTAGAGATTATTAGCTAATTGAATTCTTTGAAAAACAATCTCATGAGTAGCTGCATGGAAGAAGCCTATAACATTATTTTTCAAAATGTTGAACTTGTCTTCTAAAGATTCTGTATTTTAGGGCTTCTGATTTTGATTTGCTCTGCTGCGACAGTAAAATCATGGGCGCAGCAGCAATGTAATCATTCCTAGCACACGAATCTTAGAAGAGAAAGTGACTGATTAGACTTGATTAGAGATTGAAAAGAGAGCTCCTAATTTTTTTTTAATCTCTATCAATTTTATAAATTATTGGAAAAAACCTCACAGATATGACTGGAAGAAGATAATTTTTGACAAAAACAATTTTGAACCAATCACACCAGTTTGTTTGGGAATGCACTAAGTGAATGACTACGGAGTGGAAATATCATGTCTGGCTAAATCCAGGTTTTTTTCCTAAAAACGTTGGCCTCTGAGGCTGTTAAAGTTAGATATCCAAAGGATCACCCAACACAAATAGGTATTAATTCAAAATGCATTTTAAATGTATTTGTCAACTGTAACAATAAACTTAAATGCACTTTATTTTACACCAATCACGGTCTGAAGAAGTGAATTAGAAGCATAGTTTAGTGAATGATTTCCAGCACACACAATCCAACATGGTGGATAGATTTTATGACCAAAAGATTGTGTTTTCGTCTAGTAACCACCTGATACTGTAGAGTCATATTTTCCTTCATGATAGAATATAAAGTTTGTTCTTAGAATTTAAATTTGGTTATTGTTTAATGGAACAATCACAACTGAATTTTTTGGTAGCAGTTAACAGTTTTCACCTTTTAATTTCATGAAAATGATAAGAAAATTAGTTTAAAATACTTTTTCAGGAAATAGTTAAAAATCTTTTAAATTTTTTATTAACAAAGAGCTATTACAACATTTCTATTGCCATGTTTCTAATGATTTTCTTTCAACAGGGCCTTAAAAGGTACACAAAACAGAGCAAGCATAAAAATCCATGGAAGGTTCTGATTGAGGAAGCTAATCATTAATTGTTTCATGTAATACTTTGCTTTTTTTCTTTATTTTTTAATTTGTTTCACATGTTGTTTTCTTATTTTTAAAAGAATAAAATAATAACAGCATATCAAGATAACATATACTAAATTTAATTTCTCTGGGATATCTTGAAACTGAGGACACATTTCATTAAGATATTTGGTAACAAATGTAGACGTGGAGATTTGAGTTCTAATTCAAGTTAGTATATTAATTACCATATGTTGATGGTTAAAAAAATAAATAAAAACAGCAGTTGTCTATCACTCCACCACCTGCATTTTTAAAGGTCTTTCCAAATCTAACAGTTTTAAGATTTTCAAGTTTTATCAATTAGATCTATGAAATCAACTATAAAGAGAATGTGTAAATTAATTGTATGTTAGAGTTGCATGTGTTTGCAATTATGGTCTTTATTTAATTGTTGTGAACTTCATGCTAAAAGAACGAAGAATAGTTACCCTAGGTCTTAACACCTACATTGTGAAAATACCTTCTCCTAAGGAGCATGAGTAATTTGGCTGTTTGAATATAGAACCTGATTTTCATTCAGCAACTTACCAGATGAAAGGTAGGAAACATGAATTAATTATCTGTGCCTGTTCTGTATCTTAGTACTCAGAACAATCATTGCTATTATTCCAGTAATTTGCTTTCTGTGTTTTTTTCTGTATGTGTACAATGCATATAAATGCATATTCATCTATGCATTTTGCATCTTTATTTTCAGTTTACAGAATGCCATGAACATTTTCCATGTTATTACACATTTTAATATTTTCAAAGATTACTCTTAACTATCATATACTATTCTTTTGATTAAAAGATTTTGCAAAAATCTTTTAACAGTACATAGATGGCTTTCAATATATCTCTATTATAAATAATGCTTTGCAATAGTTTAATGTTTAATGTTTATTTGGGGATGAGTGGGTTAGGGAGGGGAGAAAGGGGAGGGGGTGGGAGAGGAGGGGGGAAGCTAAATATAAGGTGATGGAAAGAGAAGTCACATTAGGTGGTGAACTTATTATACAACAAGTTGACAATGCACTGTAGAATTTGTATGCCTGAAACCTATGTAATCCTTGCTAACAGATGTCACCCCAATAAGTCTAACAATAAAAACTAATTAAAAAAACATAAAATAAATAAATAAATAAATAAATAAATAAATAAATAATGCTTTGGTGTTAATTATTATAAAATAAATTTCTTTGTGTACCTCTGATTAATATAATTTTCAAAAATTGGAATTAAAGGGTAAAGGAGGCAACTATTTAAAGAGCTAACAAAATATTGCAAAAAGAAAAAAAGCTGTTTAGAAGATTATACCAATTTATATTTATACTAGTGGTTTATAAAAGCATTATTTCACACACTTATACCAGTACTGATAATTTTCCATTTTTTGTTTTAATATTTCATATATTGTGAATTCTCTGTTCATATCATTTTCAGCATTTTAAAAATAATTACATTCAGTTTACACATATATCAGATTTTATGTATGTTTAGTCATTTTCCTTATATTAATTTAAAAACAGTAATCTTAGTAATTTTTTGGAATCCCGTCCTTTTTGCAGTGTAGTAAACAAGCAAAAGAGGAAATAGAGGAGAAAGGTAAAATTAATTTTTTACACAACTTAGTTTTTATTTGGGAGAAGAAAATACACTTATCTTCCCCATCTAAAATCTACTGTATCCTTTAACATCAGAAGTAGAAAAATACTGAGTGAACATGCTTAATTTGAGAGTAGTAATAATCCTTCCACGAAGTATAATTTTTTGAATTGATGAAAATATTCAATGTTTATACTTTCAATAGAAGAATCATGGCAAAATTTTTTTAAAAATTGTAAAATTGATAAAACCCTGACAAAAATTAACAGATGTTTTAATATTGTCAGAATATATCACTGACAGTCTCCTCTGTGATGTGCATGTTTTCTATTCCCTGATGTGAATTAAACCCTTTAACAAGTGTTTTCCCTTATTTCTACTACATTGAGATTCTTCTCAGACTACTGTTCTCTAAGTTGAAGGTAGGATGTGAATTCATCTATTTTTCTGAGAATCAGAATACTAAATAGAGTGGGTGGCTGAGAGAACTGCGGTGTGCTTAGTGTAGGTGTTGGCTTGGATCTGTAATTTAGTTCAGGTAGCTTTAAAACTCAGCCCCACAGCAGGAAACCAATCTCCTATGAACATGCAGGACATAAATGCAACTGAATTTAATTGGAAAAGCCTTGAATTTTGAAGTCAGTCTTCCAGAAAATGCCAAATTAAACAGAAAATTACTCTGGTTTACCTTGGAGATAGCTTCACACTTTAGGAAATTGCCTTGAAGAACCAGCTTTTTTCTATAGTGACAAAGCTTCCAGTGTGTCATTAATACTCTACAAGTACTGTTAATGACCCTCCCCCCAAATAACAGTATGAAATATGAGTTGTATGGCATATAGAAAAAAATAAAAGTAATAAGCAGAAGATGAGCTTGAGTAAACTGAGCCATATATCTCCTAAAATATTAAAGTATGAAAATATAAGTTCTTTCATTTTGGAGAGATGAGTAAAACACCCATATTTTTGTATTTACTTATTGCTTTTGTTTTTTATTTCAAGTTCCTTTGACTTTCCAAGCATGTATTTATGCATAAATGACAGAGAGAGCCATGACTATATATTTCAATGTATTGAGCACGTCAAAGCTTGAAAGAGTATACGGATTGACTGACTTCTAATGAGAAAACAATGCTTCCTTCTAGAGATAGAGCAACATGAGCATTTGTCATCACTCATTTACTACTCAGGAAGCTTTGAAATATCAGTTCCTCTTGGAAGTCCTTTTTGGCTCTTTCAACAGAATCTCCTATTTCTTTTCTACTCTGTTTTCATTACTGGTTCACATCATTATGACATATAGAATCTGATATTACAAATAGATTTATATATCCTATCCAATGGTATAACAAGATGGGCTGGAAGCTATTCACCATGGGTGCAAATGATAAGGAAGTACATTGACTGTAGAGAATTTAAAAATAATATAAACCTGACTAAAATTTACTCTGCTTTTTATTATCACCATGTACCAGCAATTCAACATTATGAAAGTGATAAAATACCACTCTCTCCAAAGGAACATCACTCCCACCCACAGGCACCCTTCACCTTTCACCCCACCGAAATCCTACCTCTGTTTGGAACATCACTCATTATATCTTGCCCTCAACTGTCATATATTTGAATATTGATTTATTCTTTAATATAATTCATCCATCTGTCTCTATCTCTCTGGCAATATAGAAGACATTCAGGAAATGTTGATAGAGTAAATCTTAATAAAGCAATGAATTACACAGGGAAAAGATCTCAAATAAAGGGAAAATGAAAAAGTTGGGTTACTTACTAAATGGATATAACGGATATCAGAAAATATTTTCCATGTTAAGTCAGAGAACACAGTCCTATACATTATTGAAAGATTCTATAAATTTATTTTATAGAATGTCATGAAAAAAGATTATTGAATTAGATAGCGAAGAAGAAAATAAGCAGCGACTTAAAAAGAAAATGCATATTTCACATATGCTCATGTGTCTGCTTGCGCCATCTAGGATGAATATTGAAATAATTTCTCCTTTGCATTAGTTTTCTAAATTGCAAAAAGTGGCTTTCATTGGAAAAATCAAATTCAGAAACATAAGGAAATGAGTTTTGGGAAATGTAGATCATGGCTTTTCATCATCATGGCTTTATCCTGATCAATGCCAAATTGAGGATAGTATACTCAGAAAGACAAGTCTGACAGTCCACAGAGAATTCAAATAGTAGGAATTCAAATAGTATTTCTTTTTTAAAGAAGTGTTCAATTCCACTGAAATAGCAATATAATGGAGGATATACAATATATAACATATATAAGTATATAGTATATGAGTATATACCTACATATATAAGCAATTTTTGGAATACTCAAAATATCTGGAAGACAAAAATGTTGAGAGAATATGGAATTCCTATACAATAAAAAGCAAAATAGCATATGCAGTACAAATATCATGGTTAACTAATATCTAATGATTATGAACTTATGGTTGAAATGTAATAATTAAATGTCTTTTATCCCAGAAATAAGGTTATGACAAAATTATATAGATAAAATATAGAGATGATGTATTATAGAACGGTACACTTGAAACCTATATAATTTTACTAACCAAAGTCATCCCAATAAATGTAATAAAAAGTAATAATTAAAAATTTAATTTAAAAACGTAAGTGATGTTCAACATCTATGCTTGATATTCTGTGATTTACTAATTCTCATGTTTAAATGTTATTAATCTCTCGATTGACAAGCAATCAGTCTCAGAGAAATAGTCTCCTGGTCCGGTTGTCACTTCTCACTACTTTTTGGGATTATTCTTTTCTATTGAGGTATAATTATTTAGCCTATTAGGATTATTCCATTGAGGAATAATTTGGCATACAGCAAAATATTATGAATTTGTTCTGGTCTATTGTAGTCAATATATAGTGATTAATAAAAAACATATTACAAACTTTGGGAGTTCCCTGGTGGTGTAGTGGCTAGGCTTTGGCGCTGTCAATGCTGTGGCCTGGGTTCAATTCCCAGCCGGAGAACTACCCACATAAAAAAAAAAAACAAAAAAACAAAAACAAAAACATATTACGAACTTTATTATAGCTTAATATCATCAGTATTTGCCTTTTTAAATGTTAGACTGATGACAACTTATATTTGGATTTTCTTAGGCAGATTCTGCATCATATTGTGTAATAGTTTTCTTACCATGCTAGGGAGGCTTTAATTATCCTTCTACATATTATAATTACCAAATTCATATTACTGTACCTCAAAAGTAAACAAATTTTAATGAGCTATTAGCTATTAAAGGAATGATTGTTAGAAAATTAAAATGGATGTATAATTTGATTAACTCAGTTTGCTATTTAAATGATATTCAAACTAATGTTTTTATTATCACATTTATAAATTTTGCATATCCTAATCACTCCTTACATTTAACCACAATGTATTTTAGTATACCCTTAACATAAGCCATACCAAGGTTGTAGTTATCATTAGACATACCAATTAATGGAAAGTGGGTTTTAAATTATTGTTTAGCAATAACTAAATATGAATTTATAAACATTTCAAAGCATAATCTGAAATAAAGTTGAGACAAATTGTTGAATCAAAGAGTTGGAGGATGAATACAAGAGCTGTTCGGAAAAAACTGAACCATAAACACCTTTATTTTTCACATTACATGGCTGGATACTTTCTGGACAGCTCTTGTATATATACATATATATCTCATATAAGTAACAACCTTAAAACCCAAAAACCCATTTGGAAGATTGTATTTTCTTTGTGTTTAAATAGAGAAAACAAAGTTCAGAAGTGTTGAATGAGTTGTCTAAGGCTGCACCATTAATGGTGTCAGAGTTCAAATTTAAACCCCATCTAACTGGCCCCACACCCAAAGCTTCTCACATGACACAGCATTACCTCCTACTTTGTTCATCCTCTGATTATCAGACATTATTCATTTTGTCACTTGCAAGCAGAAAGAGCTTCTCCTGAATGGACATTTAGAAACATTCTGACAGGTGACACATTTTTTTTGCTGCTCTGGGTATGCTTGTGAATGACCTGAAGAGCACAGGAAGTACTGATTTAAAACAAAATTTTAGTGAGTAGGCAAATTTGCAAATCTGAAATCTCTCTCTCTCTCTCTCTTTCTCAATATATACTAGACAGACAAATCTGTACACATATCTATATCTATATAAGTATAGATGTAGATAGTTGAGTCTTAATATTCACAAAGTGAATGGTACATACTGACCACCACTCCAGAATCTGCTCTCATATTTGAAACATGAAGAAAGGATAACATTAAGAAAAACTGTTGAATTAGAGTGAACATAGTATATTAGGACCCACTTTTATCAGACATTATTAATTTTATCACTTATGCGATGGCAAGGAGTATATAGTAGACACTTCAATTTTTAATGGATGAAGCTAAGGTATTTGTTTAAGCCCTCATAGCTAAGAGGGGGATAAACTAGAATATTTTTAAGGGTGGATTTAAGTCTCCTTTCTTCTCTTGCCCTAACTCCTCATTTATCTAAAACTTGAGTCATATTCAAGGACAAGGTGATTTACAACTAAAGAAGAGGGTTGCTCTACTAATATGAGGACCCAGAAAAGATTAAGGTTGCTGAGAACAGGAAATTGAAAGGGTTGAAATATTAGCATGTGTGGATCTGGCTGTATTTCTTTTTCTCCTACTCAGCTAAAGAAATAAAATGCAGTGCTTAATTTCCACATTTCTATTAGGCCATGAAAATCATAATAAACAAACAAAATTTAATGAAGAAAACAGCATCCTCGCCCATAGATGGATTCCATTTCTGACTTAAGAAGTCCTTGGTACTGTTTTCTGGGACAGCAGTCACTAGTACTCAAGAAAGAAATACTTTTTACTTTCGCATTCTTACATTTTCTTGACAATTTTCTCATCTTTGCTTAAGTTATTTCCTAGAATTACAGTGACAACATTGTAATTCTGGTGTTGATGTTTGTAGTTGGAGCAAACATTCTGTTGTCATTCAAGTCAGCAAAGTACTCCCAGCCCCACTCCAGAGCAGGAGGCAGAGGCTAAAAGTCTATTCTATCTTAATTCACTGGAATTTTCTATTAACATTTTGGGCCAAACCTTGAATAATTACAGAGGAGCTCTTTGACCCCCTAGTCATTTTACACTAGGCTGACCCGATGTACCATTTTGAAAGAAACAGAAAACAACAGTACTGTCCCATTTCAAATGGTACATATGGCCAGCCTAGTATTACTGGGCTAAATTCAAGGTGCCAGTAGGCTGACCACATGTACCATTTGAAATGGGACAGTACCATTGTTTTCTATGCCTTTAAAAACAGTATGTCTGGTCAGCCTATTTTATTAATAGACTGTATATATATTTTTCTCAGGGTCATCATGGGAAAAAATCCTTGATTAGTGATTGAATTTGGTTGTTAGAGGATGGCTTTTCTACGTACATGAATATTAAAATCACATTCTATAATTCATATTGACCTCATCTTCGTTTCATTCGTAATCACTGATACACTTTTTCCTATATAATTCTGTCTTCAGAGTTACTGGTAGTCTTTTTAGTATCTTAAATTAGCCATCACCTTTTATGGTCTCATGATAGTCACATAAGGCCTTCATATTCTCTGATTTTATATATATATATAAACATGATCCAGAAGAAGAGGCTCTTAGCTCAATGTCAATGGAATTCTCTAGATATGGTACATGGCATTCAAAACACTCTCTTAAACTTTGTAAAATTTGCATGATACATGTGTTTTGATTTATTTTAGAATAAAATCTATAGGTTTATAATATTATCTGTGATTACCATGATTTGTTCTAAATTTGAAGGACCAACGTTGTATAAAAACTATAGCAATGAGGAAAATAATAGGAACAGAGACAATAATCTCTACCATATTAAGTTCTTACTATATTTTAAGTACAATGCTAAGGGCTTTATGCATATAATCTTATATGTCTTAAATTAAACCAGAGAGAGTTTTAATGATCGAGAAATTGATTCCTAGAAAGATTAAGTCCCTTCTTTAATGTCTCATGCTGGTTAGAGGAAGTGACAAGATTATACAAAGTACTACCTGTGTCTAGTTCCTATCTCCTCAGCACACCATACTAATAACCTTATTCTGGCATGGACTAAATTACTTGTACAATTTAAAGTATTTTCTGTCCCAGAACACATAACAGTAATAAGCATGCTATGAGTATATATTAATATAAGGAAAAAGAGTTTTATTTAGCACATCAGGGAATAGGTAGTGAGTGTCTTCTTCAGTTATCATTCTTCAAGGCGGAGTCAGACTAAACAGCAAGGGTAAATATGGTCAAATGTCAACATGATTTCAGGTTAAATGAATGTAATCTCTTTATGATTGAAAAATGACATATTTTAAAACAGCTTTTATAAGGAAGTTATATGAATGCATATCCTATATTTGAGGTTTTAAAATTCATGCAAGCAATGAACTTAGTCATCTTTTTCATTTTGATTATTTGAAGGCCAACAGGACTAATTCAGAAGAACTAAATTTGACTCCAGAGTTAACAAATAGCTGCATTATTTGGGTATAACACTGAAATATGTTTAAGACATCTTCTCCACCATAAAAAATACAATTTTGGACCAAGTAATCATTTTTTTTCCTTTTTTCAATACAAAATGATTTGTCCCAACTTTAGCCATCATTTTGTTGTCTTCCTTAAGCCAAGTTTTATTTTATCATCTTTCTCTGTCTACATTTCTGTGTGTGTGTGCATGTGTATGTATGTGTTTCTGATCAAATTATCACTAATACATCAATAGCATTATGAAGATTAGCTTTTACTCTTCCAACAGGCTAACAGAAGCTTACATGAAATATGTACCATCTTTCTCCTGAACTATCTGAATATATATATATTCCAATTAAAATAATATGCATGGAGAAGCACTTTGCCTACTTAGCTTAAGAAATGTCCACTATAGTTTTGAATGCTCCTCTTTACAATTTTTCCCTCTAGGATAAATCTATAACGTAACAAACTAATTAAGTAATTGAAAGTTTTTGATTTCAAGAAAATTTGCATCATTGGAATTTGCTGTTTGATACTGGAATCCATTCTCAAATAAAAGTGGTTATGTTATAGATCATATTAATGCACATTTCTGCTTTATGTTTTATGGCTAATGACTTATTACTTGCTGTTTTATATTTATTTTAACCAATGGAAATGATGTTAGACAAAAAGCAAATTCAAGTGATTTTCTTATTCAAGTTCAAAATGGGTCGTAAAGCAGTGGAGACAACTCACAGCATAACAATGCATTTGGCCCACGAACTGCTAACGAACTTACAGTGCAGTGGTGGTTCAAGAAGCTTTGCAGAGGAGATGAGAGCTTTGAAGATGAGGCACATAGTGGCCAGCCATCAGAACTGACATGAACAATTGAGAGCAGTCATCAAAGCTGATCCTCTTACAACTACATGAGAAATTGCCAAACTCAACATCAACCATGCTACGGTCATTTGGTATTTGAAGCAAACTGGAAAGATGAAAAAAGCATGGTTGGGTGCCTCATAAGCTGACTGGAAATTAAAAAAAATCATGGTTTTGAAGTGTCGTCTTCTCATTTTATGCAACAACAAACCATTTCTCAATCACACTGTGATGTGTGACAAAAAGTGGGCTTTATACAACAACTGGTGAAAACCAGCTCAGTGGTTGAACTAAGAACTCCAAAGCACTTCCCAAAGCCAAATTTGCACACACACACACACAAAAGGTCATGATCACTGTTTGTTGGACAGCTGCTGGTCTGATCCACTACAGCTTTCTGAATCCTGGCAAAACCATTACATCTGAGAAGTATGCTCAGCAAATCAATGAGATGCAATGAAAACTGCAATGCCTGCAGCCAGCATTGATCAACAGAAAGGGCCCAGTTCTCCACAACAACGCCCACCACATGTTACACAACCAATGCTTCAAAAGTTGAAAGAATTGGGCTACAAAGTTTTGCCTCATGCACCATATTTCACCCGACCTCTCACCATCCAAATAGCACTTCTTCAAGCATCTCAACAATTTTTTGCAGGGAAATCGCTTCCACAACAAGGATGCAGAAAATGCTTTCCAAGCGTTCATCAAATCCTGAAGCATGAATTTTTATGCTACAGGAATAAACAAACTTATTTCTCATTGGCAAAAATGTGTTAATTGTAATGTTTCCTATTTTGATTAATAAAGATGTATTTGAGCCTAGTTATAATGATTTAAGATTCATGGACCAAAACTTCAATTACTTTTGCACCAACCTAATAGCAATTTGGCTACATTTGAAAAAAAACAAAACTAGCAAAGTACTCTCTTGGGATTCTGCTGAGATGACAGAATACCAAGCAAAATTTGATAACTTTATTTAGCAGTGCTTTAGGGATGAATTAACAGGCTATATGTTTTTATTTAAAGCTTTTAGGTTTGGAAAGAGATTTCATCAATTAATAACTAAATTAATTTACAATTGAATATTTATTAATATATATGCAAATAGCACAAAGTGTCTGAGAACTTCCATGAAAGATAGTGTTGGGTTCAGTAATTATTTAGAAGCATGGAATGAATTTACTGACAAACAGGTAGCTTCTGAAATTTAAATGTTCTAATACATATGTACATGCATATGTTTATGTGTACACACGATTTTTTGAATTTTTCTATCTACGCTAAAGGTTCTTTCAATTATACATATTTATCATATAATTTTATGCACAGTAATTGCTACATATTATTGGCTATTTCCAGGGTCACATTCTGGGGGAAAGGCTAATGATCACTATATTGCTTACCAAACTAATGTTAATTAACATGACTGAGTTGAGAAGTAAGGAAAAGAGATGATAAGAGTTGATTAGTTGGTAAGAAATAAACACACACGAAAATAACAGTAAATTTCCTTCCTAATGAGTGTTTATTGAGGACATCTTGTCAGACCTTGCATAGACAGAAGTAGAAACAGAGAGGAGTTTATTAAACAAATAAATAGATGCATTAAATATGATTGCAGTTAGTTTTTTACTTAATTGGAGAAGGTAATTACAAATATGGAAAAAAACCAAAATAGATGCTAGGGTGTCAGATTTAAATATATCTATGTATGTGCACTCAAATTTTTGATGATAGATAATGGATAGTCAGATAGACATACAGAAAGACGTGATGGATAGACAGATGGAAGCATATAGATAGAAATGTAACTTGATAGAAATTTTCTAACTCTTTCACTGAGAGAGCTGGAAGCAACAGCAGTAGCAAGAGCATACAGAATATTCAAATTTTGGCTTCCAAATACCATCCTCTTCTAAAACCTACCAAGACTCCTTGGAGAATGGCTGACACAGGATATAGGCAAATAAAAGTGTACCTTGATCCTCTATTATCAGGTAGCAGAAAACTGTTCAAAGATGCAACATAATGTCTAAATAGTCCTACTGGACAAAAGTTAGGGACTAACTAAAGAATTGTTTGTAGTGTGAGGTAACTAAAGTCACTTAAAAATTAAATGCAACACAATACTCTAAAATGAATTCTTTGGCTAAAAGGTACATTATTGGAAAAGGTGCAATGGAGTTTGAATATTATACAATAGTTGTATTTCTAGGTTTTGATGGTTATATTAAGATCAAGTTGTAGAATATCCTTTTTGTACTAAATATGTACTAAATAATTTTTTGTGATAGTATGAGATCAATGACACACTCAAATCGTTCAAAAGAATCTTGTGCTATATTTGCAACTATTTTATAAGTTTGAAAATGTTTCAAAATAGAACTACTAATTTTATTATACACTTTATTTTCTAAATTGTCTTCACATTTAACAATGGCTTCTAAAACTTTCATTTTTTATGATCTCAAATATATGGACTGTGCCAAGATAATTCTAGAATATTACAGGACACACAACAGTCCTTGGTTGTCTTTAACCAGCGGGATCCAAGTAGAGATGTAAAAAATTATAATAAAGAGCATCTTATAAAGGATGAAAGAAAATCATACTCAATCTAGAAATATCACATCATATTATAAGTAGTGATTTGAGAATTTGCTAATAAGAAAACATAAGAATGACTAGCAATATAAATGGCAAACATAGGCAAATCTGGAAAAACACTGATAAATGAGAAAAATAAAAATATCTAATTTGTTTTGTGATAAAATTAAGAGTAAAACCAGAATTAGCAGAAGCTGCAAAAATATCAGGAAGTCAAAATTCGATTTAAATCTTTCAAATGTCTTAATTATTTTTAAATATAGTGAATTCATATAAATCATGCTTTAAAATTCCATCACCAAATAGAGTTTTTCATTCTTATCTATTAATAATTTGAATTAACTGTCTGCCTGATACTACTACACTACTCTAAGTGATAAATTAGTAAATATGAAATCTCATTTTAACTGTGAATATAAAATAAGAAATAATTGTTATACCTCTTTAGTTTCATTTACTAATTATCATATTATATCTGTTTTCTAAATTCTCTTTCCTGTATCAATAGTTCCTAAATGTTTCCTTAATCTCAAAGTGTACTTGTGTATTTTTTTGGCCATAACCCCAACTTTTTTAAAGTATTGCAAAATTTACATTTATTCCCAAAGATAAAATAAATACAAATTCACATGTGGAATTTTTTTCTGGAGGCTTTCATATCACTGGAGGTCCTTTATCACACATGTCATAGAATTCTAAAGTATTTTGTTGGTGAAATTCATAAGTTAAAAACATCCACAGAAATAATTTTTGGTTATAAAATGTTAGACTAAAGTCAACAGTTTCATAAACCCTGAGTATGCTTTCTATTTTTTTATTATTAAATTTATTGATCAGCAAAAATTATATAGGCTCCAGATAGTCCACGTGTTGTAGTACATGTTTGTCACCCAGAGCCAGTTCTCTTTCCATCACCAGACATTGGAGTCCCTCTCCCTCCTCCCCTACCCGCTTTCCCCATACCTCAGGTAACCACTAAACTATTGACTGTGTCCACGAGTTTTTGTTTCTTTGTTGCTTTCAGTTTTATATTCCACATATGAGTGAAGTCATATGTGGTTTTTTTTGGTTTTTGGTTTTTTCTGTCTGGCTTATTTTGGTTTTTGGTTTTTTCTGTCTGGCTTATTTTGCTTAGCATGATGGTCTCAAGGTCCATCCATTTTGTTGCAAAAGGCAACAACTTCTATTGTTTTCATGTCTTTGACAGGGTGAATAGTGCTGCGATGAATATTCAGGTGTGAGTATGCTTTTCTATTGAAAAATACTATATGGTATGTCTGAAGGAGAGTGAGGGCATGATGTTTCCAAAGGACTACAAAATAAGTTATACTTTTTTAAATTAGTTAAGCAATTTTGAAAACCTGTGCATTCATAAGGGTTTTGCATAGAATTCAGAGACAGTAATAACTCACTGAGTACTTAAGCTGCTACTGATTGCAAATTAAGCAACTTAAAAGTTAAGTTTTAATCCTCCAAGGTATTATGTAGAAAAATTACAGCAAACACTTACTGTCTAAATGTTACCCTCGTGACCTGAAATGTTGGTTGTGGGATTTCATTAAGGAAAAAGCTTATGCACTTAATTTTGGTTAGGTAATAAATACTTAATTTTAATTTTACTAAATTTTCTGTAAAGAGTAGTTTGTCATTCAAATTACATGATGTAAATACCAACAATTGCAAAATTATTACCGAAAGTAAATGCGTTTAATCACTAAAGACATTTAAAGAAGAAATATGAACCTACAATTTTTAGATGTATAAAAGTTTAATAGTTCAAGGTTATCTCAAAGGAAGTAAAAATATTTAAAACCGCTGACAAAATTCTGAACTACTCCTAAGTCCAAAACACATTAATATGCTAACTTGATATTGATGAATAGTTAGTGATAGTCAATACAAGTCCAAAAAAACCAAGCACTTTCTAACAATTCATGTTTTATGATATTGAAATGAGCTTTCTTATGAGAAAATCAGTTCCATCTCCTGAAGGCAAAGAAGGAATAAGTAATCACCCTTCAGAGAAATTGAAAAGAAAGTAATTGTACATTAATGCTGATATCTTGTTCACGTAAGGTGAGGCATTGTATGGATTTGTTGATAGGAACCTGTTATTCCCATAAATACTGTAGAATAATCACACAAAAACAATACATACATTTGTAATTCCTGGTTATTTTTTTATACATTCCTATGTAATTAGCTTGGTTACCACTGAGGCATCTTAAGTTAATGTTTCAAAACACATATTTTTAAAAGAAGTGCCTGACAAATTTACTAAAATCATTAAAACCTGCTAATTATCACCCAAATTACTTTGACCATTCCACTTTTTAGTAAAGAACTCCTGGTTTTAGAGCAACAAATGGCGGAACAGCAAGAAGTCACAGCCTCCCCGCAGCCAGCTGTGTCCTTCTGACTACAGCCTGTTCAGGGACGGCAAGTACAGGGTTGTGTACAATCTCTCTCCCACACCCTAATGAATACTAGCTGGCTCTCCACTCTCTCTTTTCCCTTCCCACAGGTCAGACAGCAGAAATCAGAGGAACATACCAAGTTCAATAATGCAGACAAGAAACACTTGGAGATAGCACATTAAAAGGTAGGAGTTCTGAGTTTTTTCATTCACTGCATTTGGGGTCTTTTTATTACAGTGACTTTACCTGAAACATAACTCAGTCATGTCTGTATGACTGTGGGGATGTGAAGACTACTTGACACATGAGAAAGCATGGCTACATTTAAGGTAACAAATTTGCAACCCTTTAACTTCTATATACACTCTAAAAACATGATTTGCCTGAGAACATGACTAACAGCTCCCATTTTACAAAGAAATGCACTTTCAGTTAACTATCCCCAATAGTTTTATTGTTCAATTTATTGGGGTGACATTGGTTAGCAAACATTACATTGGTTCCAGGAGTAAAATTCTACACCACATAATCTATGTGTTGTGTTATGTGTTCATCGCCCAGAGTCACTTCATCACCATACATTTGGTTCGCCCTCCCTTCTTTCCCACAGGTAGCCATTAAACTATCGACTGTGTCCATGAGTGTTTGTTTCTTTGTTGCTTTCAGTTTTATATTCTACACATGAGTGAACTCATATGGTTTTTGGTTTTTTCTGCCTGGTTTATTTCTCTTAGAATGATAATCTCAAGGTCCATCTATTTTGTTGCAAATGGCAGTATTTCATCTTTTCTTACAGCTGAGTAATATTATATCGTGTATATGTACCATGGTTTCTTTGTTGGGAATGGAGTTACCATATGGCCCGGCAATGCCCCTTTTGGGCCCATACCTACCCCCCTCCCCAACTTGAACACCTTAGTCCTGTAAGACTTATGTATCCTAATGTTTATCACCGCACTATTCATGTTGGCCAAGTCATGGAAACAATCAAAGGGCCCTTAGATAGATGACTAGATAAAGAAGCTGTGGTACATATACACAATCTTAATATAGTGCCATGCTCAGGCTGTGGAAACCCTCATGGTATAAAAATGGAAAGTTTTTTAAATGATTAAACAAGAATCCATAAACCCACAGGACTTTCCATATCCCCCTGTCATAAACTCATTAGTAACATAAGTAAATGGAGGAAACTAGATTCAAACCAAGGCAGTTGGCTCCGGTGCCTGCACTCCTAATCATAAGACAAGAACTCTAAAAAGCCAAGTTCAAAGGATGGTACCATCACACACACAAAGCTCTGCTTATTGATACTCTGTTTCTGAGTCATAGCAACAATCATCCTCAAGGTGTAAAGCCTCATTGAATGAGGAGAGAAGCATTAAATTTCTTTGAAGTTCTAGTTTTAAAATAAAAATAACAACCAAACTTTCAAATGTATGGCACATTAACTATTTGATAAGCAACAATATACAATAACTGTGAGAGGTATATTACTATCTTCGGTGTACAAAATGAAGCATGAAAGGTGACATAAGTATTTTAAAGTGGCAGAGAAAGCAAGGTTAAGTAAGTATTCAACTCGTTTTGAAAAATAGAACTTGGGGTATTAATCTGTACCCCAAGTTCTAGCCCACGACCTCAATTATAGATAGCATGTCTGATAAACAAATATCAGTGAAGTGAGCCCAGATTAAGTTCAGGATCCTTTCCAAACCTTATGTTCTACAAAAGGCCACACATTTTGTTAAGGAAGAAATCATTTTTGGTTACTCAGGACATTGCAGAAAATCATACAATAATGTCAAAAATGCTAATACTTTTTTTGCTAATACAGTATAGTAAAATGCTAATACAGTATAGTAAAAACTATACTGATAATGATAGTTACTTTACTTTAATATCTGTGTAATCAATCAAACAGTCACATTGGATTCCTGGCTTGTTTTTTGAATCCTGGGTTTTCGTGGAAACCCATATTGCTATGAATCTTCACGCTGAAGTGTTGGGTAAATGCCTAGAATTGAAAACTCTGGGTTGTATGGGTAATTGTATGTATAACTTTGTAAATAACTTAAAATATTTTCCAACGTAAGTGTTCATATAATTCCACAAATAACTGCAAGAAATTTCCAAAGCAACTGTACCATTTTACCTTCCCTCTCTTACCAGCCCTGCCTGAGAGTTCCAGTGGATCTACAGCTATATCACTACTGATTATCTCAATATTTTAAATGTTTGGCATTCTAGTGTGTGGCATGCTGTTTGTAATTTGCATTTCTCAGAATACTAATTTTTGAACATATTTTTATGTGCCTATTAGAAATTCATGTAGCTTATTTTGTAAATGCCTGTTTAAATCTTCTGACCATTTTATTGGGTTGCTTTCCTCATACAATTAATTTAGAAGAGTCTTCAATTATTCTTGATACAAATGAGAAGAATATATTTTAAATATTTTCTCCAGTTTCTGAGGACCCTTTTCCTCCTTAAGAAAAAAAGTTTTTAATGTTGATAAAATGAATTTATTGTTTTTAAAAAATGTTCATGCGTCTTCTCAACTATTTTTTTCCTTCACAGTGTCACAAAGACCATCTCATACATTTTTAAAATAAATATATTGGTTCTTAACTTTTATGTTTAGATCCTTGATCTGACTTGAGTTGAGTTTTTGTATGATGGCAGATTATGCTCAAGGGTCATCTGTCCCCCTTAAAAGATATAAAGTTTGTTAGCTCCTTTTGTGAGAAAGACTGCTTTCTCCTTCATTTAATATTCTTGCAGTTTTGGCCAAGAATTATTTGACTGTATATATAGGACTTACTTTTAGACTTACAGTTCTTTCATTTTAATCTATTTGTCTATTCGTACTCCAGTGACACACTGTCTTGATTACTCAATAGAAGTTCTTGAAATTAGTTAATATAAGACCTCTATCTTTGTTCTTTGTGTAGTGTCTGGAATTAAATGTTCCTTTCATTGTTATACAATTTTTAGAATAAGCTGGACAATTTCTGCAAAATATCTGCTAAATATTAATTGGAATTGTATTAAATCTATAAATTAGTTTGTAATAATTTGATATCTAAACAATACTGAATATGAACATAGTATAATCATGCATTGATTCAATTTAAAAGAAAAAATTAAAAAATAATGCAATTTCAGTAATAAGAGATAATTACTAGTACATTTTCATTTTAGAAAGATAAATAATAAATAAAAAACTGAATTAGATATTTAGTTTTCATATCTAGGATATGTACTAATTACATTATAAAATAAATCATGCTATATATTTTGAGGCCTGTTTCTATTGTTTTAACACTGTAATTATGTCAATATACTATCATTGATTAGTTTTAGAACATTCAGGATGCTTACATTTTTAGCTACATTAAACAACCCTATTTTTAAAATCCTTGCACAGAAATTTCATATAGCAGCCTAGTTTTATAAGTTGAATAAATTTCTAAATAGGAATAGCTAGGTTTATACATTTTAATTTTTCAAATGCCCATTTTAAAAACATAAACATACCTTTTATAAATCCTGGCATATGTTAGAATTTTATGACAATGTATAAGAGGGCTAACTGCCATAGACACCTAAAGTCTTCAAGTATTATAATTCATTCCCATCTTTTTACATTACTGTTCACATTACTATGATTATCATCTATTGATAAAATTGTAAAGTACTCATCCAAGTGTACTAGAACCTACTAGATATATGGTGATTATTTAGGAGTTTTAACATTTTGGGTGAGGCCAGAAATACCAAATTCTGGAAGTAAACAAAAATAATTGCTCATCCTATGACAAATGAGTCATTTAATTAAGCATCTTTGCCAAACATTGTTTATATACTTTTGATAAATTGGTAAAGACAGAAACAATTATCATTTTTCATAGACTTTAACTTTAAAGTTTATATATAATAAACTAACAAATAGTTACAAAAAAATTACACAAAGTATTTCATTAGCATTCAAGAAATACGTACTGAGCACTATACTCCTTAGGATATAGTATCATTGAATAGGCAGGAAGTTTCCATTCTTGTGGACCTAACACTTTAGAAATAACTACATAATAAATATGTACCACATTTCATTATATGTTTGATGCTTTAAAGTACCATAAAACAACTATTAGGCTAAGGGGAATTAGGGGGCAATGACAAGTGCTATAGAGAGAATTACAACAGTGTTATGGAAGAATGATGAATGATCACTAAGGAAGTGATATATAAGCTGAGATTTGAACAACAATAAAAAGAAATATACATTGAAGATCTGCAGTCAGGGACAACAGATAATGCAAAGGCTCTACAACAGGCATAAAACTGGCATATTTGAGATTAAAAAAAAATAACAACAATGGCTGATATGCTTAGTGTTTAGAGTTAATGGAAGAATCCCAAGAGCTGTTGTCTTAGAAGCAGGTATGGGCCATGAACTTAAGAAAGGCATATATAAAAGAGCCTATCTTTTGAGATCATATAATGTATTGACGTGAAAAAATGAATTTTTTATATATTCATAAATATTCATATAACTATATTTTTGTGTGTGTTTGTGTATTTCTGGAAACAACAACATAGTGACATGAACGATGGTACTGAGCTCATGTTGTCACCCAATTCCACTGACTTTTTAATACGAGTGTGTAAATTATCTGAGTTGTGCCAAATGAAATGTCAGGAGCATGTCTAGTTGATTTGTTATATTTAGGCATGGCCAGAAATGATTATATGCCAGGGAAGCCATAACACTGGATGAGAGAAGCAGGCCACAGACTGTCTGAAAAGAAGAAAATGGTAGAAAAAGAGGATGACAAGTTACTGAAATGCCAAGAACAATGCCTTGGGAAAAATAAAAACAGGACATAAATTTTATTTATTTAATTCAGTTTAATTTCTATATGTTTCTATTCCATAGAGGAGAAAAAATTAAATTTAACCTATGATTCTTTTCTATTATCTACTGTTTTGTCTAAATTGCATAGATTGGGAGAGGAGGAATTTTGTCTTGTCACTTGTGTATGCTGCCAACTCCATGCCCAGTAACTAGTCTTGTCCTTCAGCATCAATCCACACAGCTGCCAGTGAGTTATCCCCTGCAGTCCTTCTGAGACCTGCATTTTCTCCCCTATACCATATCAATAATAATGGCACAGTATTCATTCTGCTGTTCCATTAATCTGCCATGTCATTTTCTAAGGTCTAGTCTTCCACATCCTTTTTGTTCTCTTTCCTATTTTCTGAAGCTGTGTCTAAGAAACATGACATAACATACTTCTGCTCTTAAATTTCTTAAAGTACATGGGACTTTATTTATTGATATTACTACCTCCTTTCTAAGCACTTGAAGTAGGTTTTTAAAAAATAACCCCAATCCCAACAAGCCATGTTGCCCCAAAAATCTGTCAGTCTGCTTTCTAAAATCATTTTCACTGTTGTGAATCATTATACTCCTTGAAGTCCTAGATTTAGAAAATCAAAATGTAAAAAAGGAAAGGTAAAAATACTTTTGAGTTCTCTTGTTTTCTGTTTTCTATTTATCCCAAGAATGAATGATCACAGCAGAATTTTCACCTGGTCTGGTGATGGTGTGTGCATGTATATCTGTATATAGATTGGGGAGGAATACTAAAGCCCAGGATAGAGAAAAGTGCCCAAAATATTAAATGCAAGGCAAATAAACCTTTTAAACATTTAAAATTGCTATGATGCTACTGATTAAAAACATGATAAATTAAGATACCCAATTAGGACACAAATGGAAAAACTTTGTCATAAAAGCAAGATGAATTTGCAAAACATTTAGATACTTACTACATATACCATTCAAATACTTGGTACACCTGACCCACAAAATGTAATGAACTTAAAATTTAGCTATCATGCATATATGTCCAAAAGTGCCTTGGGTCCTTAGATTAAAAAATAAAGACAAAAAAAAAAAAAACAGCAGAGCTAAATTTAAAAAATAAAATTAGGAGTTTTATTTATTTTAAAATAAAGAACACAAGTTTCCCTATTTCTGCTTACTACTCAGGTAATGCATTATAGTAATTTGTAAAAAAAAAGATAGTATCATTAGTAATTATCTTTTTTTGAACTTCAAAGAGCATAAATAAAGTAAGAAGAAAGCTTGTGGAAGAGGGATTTGCTCTTATGTCTGAAGATTTGCTTTTACATTTTGTTAGTGTGTCTAAAACCTTCCCGTAACAATGAATTCAAGCACAGAGAGAATACATAACTTATCCTTTTACTAGTTGTTATTGAACAAATCATTGAAGTCTTTGGATTCTATCTGGCTACATATATATCTTAAATATAATAAAAACACTAAGATGAGTAATGGAGCTAATTAAAGAAATCTAAAAGGAAAGGATAAAAATTTTCTTGTTAACTATAAACACTGATAGGACTAATCTAATTTGAAAGGTTAACAAATACTTTAAAATCATTGAATCAAACTAATAGTGATGCACCTAATATAAGTACATAAAGTTTGAGGGTATATTCATTTTTATATATTAAAATTTGTATTTCATTATATCAAAAAAATCTGAATAGAACATATTGTAGATAATATGTAAAATATGAATTGATGTCAACTAATTCAAAATTCAAATGCATTTTGGTAATTAAACAGTTTTTGCATAAACTATTTATTTTGAAATATAAAAAGTCTTCATTTAATACACTTAATCTTATTTGGGTATGTCAGATAAGACTCTATTCTCAAAAACTGGTGTAATCCAAGCAATGATAATTTTAAAAATGTAAAATAAGCAATAATAAGAGGAATTTAGAGTATCTTAATGGAGTACATAGGAGATGCACCTACCTCAGGGATAGGAGAGTTAGGTTTGGGGAAATGCTTTTAAGTGGAGTCGACTCAATGGTTCAGCAACATCTAGGCTGGGAAAACAAGAACAGTACTCTAAGCAGAAAAAAGTCAGCAGGTAATAAAGCTAAAAGAAAAGAGGAAAATCCAGCATGGTTTTGCAACCCTAGGCAGTTGGAATAACAACATCCTAAAATGGACAAGAGAGCATAGCAAGAAACAATGCTAAAAACACAGGCAGACACAAAAGGCTAAAGGTTTCATATATCAAAATTATGGGTTTGAATTTTGTTTGAAAGTTCCCTATGGGATTTTAAACATAATGTATTCAGAGATGCATATTTAATCTATTCCAAAAATTTTTTCTTTTAGCTACTTAGCCATAAACATGCAATCCAGTATACAAAATCAGTAAAAAAAGACAGAACCATGAAGATACAACCAAAATGATTTGATGCAAGATATCTTAGTTTAATTCCTTTTTTCTTCTTCATTTTCTATTTTTATCTTAAGTCCCTCATGGGTAAAACATTGTCTACTCTTCCTGTGGAACATCAGAGCAGAAGAGAATATAAAACTTCTGATCAAATGTGAAAATAGAGCCCCACTATAATGTTTTTAGAGGCACACAATCTAACTGGGATTACGTTTACCAAACTTTGAAATACACATTTTTATGGCCTGAAAGATTAGCATCATAATCATTATATTTCAAGCATGGAGCAGTCTATTTAATGCCTCAAGGCACTCAGGGTCATGTTTAACTCAAAATCAAGTTTTAGGTGATATATATATAAGAGACTAGCATTACTAAGGGTGCTGCATTATTTGGATCCTAACAGCCTCTTCCATTGATCTTTTGTCTGAGAAAGGAAATAACTTTCTTCACTGATTGAAAAATGTATTTGTTTGGGGGAGGCAACAAAATGGAGGCATGAGCAGGATCCCTGAAAAATTCCTCTGGCAATTACAACTGATAAAACACCTATACATACCTCAACGAAGGACCCTCTACACAACTCTAAGAATCACAGCTAAGAAATCCACTCGCGGTATTAAGGTACCTGTAAGTGGGCAGAGGGTTAAATGGAGAAATAAAAGGGGAAGAGTGGGACACAGCCCAGCACGGGTCTCCACCTGGAACTTTACAACTGGGGGTTGGGGAGGAAAAAGGCAGTGGGAGAGCGCTCCGGGCCTCACTCGGCCTGCGGCCTGTGGGGAAAAGGAAAGGAGGCTCAGAGGTGGGGATGTGAGACACTGCACCCACCTCACTTTGGCCCCAGGAGGTGCAGACCCAGCCACAAAACCCAGTGGCGGGACATCACTCCAGTTCCCAGAGGAGGTGGAGCAATGGGGTGGTGAGGAGCCACAGCACGAACTCTCCGGCCAGGAAGGAGGAGAGAGGGGGCTTTGCAAGTGCTTCTCAGCCTACAATCAGCACAACTGAAAGACCAGCCAACAGGACAGCTTACCCCAAGACTCACGGCAGAGTCCTCGCACAGAGCAAGCAGAGAACAGAAAGATGCAATTATGCCCAAATTCCCTGCATGAGTCCCAGAGCCACAGGAAGAAAACAAAGACACAAACACCCCTCTCACATGGACTTCTGTCTGCCCAGAATCAGCAGTGAACACCAAAGAATCTGCAGCAGCATTGTTGTCAAAATGAGAACCCAGAGAAAGGCAGCTCAAATTAGAGATGGGGACAGATGACCCATCAGAAACAGCTCAAAGCAACTATTATAAAAATGCTTAAGGAACTGAATGAGATAGCAAGCATCAACAGAGATATAGCAAGCATCAAAGTAGACTTACAAACCATTATAAAGGAGCAGAGAGAGAGATAATGACTACATTAACTGAAATGAAGAATGAAATAATAGTCACTAAAATAGGTGAATAGAAGCACACAGCAGTGATTTGCAGGAAAAACCAGCAGAAAACACCCAACCAGATCAATTAAAAATTATTTCCAAGAAAAAGGAAGATAGATTGAGATTCCTCTGGGACTACATCAAATGAAAAAATATCAGAGTAATAGGAATGCCAGAAGGGACAGATGAAAAGCAAGGAATCAAGAAATTATTATTAAATTACTTGAAGAAAAAATGACTGAAAATTTTCCTAACCTGGAGAAGGAAATAGACATATAACTCCAGGATGATCCCAACAGGAATACACTGAGACACATCATAATTAAAATGGCAAAAGTTAAAGAAAAAGAGAAAATTCTAAAAACAGCAAAAGAAATGCAAGTAGTAACTTATAAAGAGACATTCGTTTGACTCTCAGCTGATTTCTATTCAGAAACTTTATAGGCCAGAAAGAATCGGCAGAAAATATTCAATGTGATGAAAACCAAGGATCTACAACCCAGAATAATGTATCCAGCAAGGCTAGCATTCAAAATTCAAGGACAGATAAAGAAATAAGAAAATGCTAAAGGAATTTATCACCATCAAACCCATACTACAAGGTATGTTAGAGGGACTTCTTTAAGATGGAAGGAGGGCCAGGAGGATTGAAAATAAGGAAAAGGGATGGAGAAATTTAGTTTGATTTTTAACAGAAAATTGAAAGCAACAAAGACACAAAACTCATGGACACATTCAATAATTCAGTAGTTACCTGAGAGTAAGGGGATAGCAGGGTGGTGGAGAAGGGACAGGGACACAAATATATGGTAATGGAAAGAGAACTGACTCTGGGTGATAAATACATATACAACACATAGAAGATGTAATGTAGAATTGTACACCTGGGCCTGTGTAATTTTCACTAATCACTGTCACCCCAATAAATTAAAAAAAAAAAAAGAAATACAGATAGAATGAAAAAGAAAAAGAAAGACGAATGTATTGGTTGGTATGCTTAACTATTTTGGTAATACAAATATTAGAGTACCATATTTTGCTGTGCATAATGTGCACGTTTTTTGTTCAAATTTGTGAGGCAAAAATAAGGATGCACATTATACATGGGTAGTACTAATTCTGTATCTACATAAATGTTTTTAATTCTTTTATTTATGCTTATGAGTTAAAAGTGTTACCATAGAAATCAATAACAATATCTGTATGCAAAATAGTCTGAAATACGATAGTTTTTTATAAAAAAAAGTATACATGAAATTTCTTGTACCTTGTATCTGTTCTTATGTTTTGTAATTATTTGTTACATAAAATGTCTTCTACCATATGTTAAAAAAATGCTAAAGTTCCTTTATAATACAAAAAACAAATACCTAAATACATATAAACAAATAGAAATTTGAATTTAAAAATTAAAGCAAAAGATTTTTTCCCCTGAAAGTTTGGCCAAAAATGTGGATGCACATTATACACAAAAGCACATTATAAATGGCAAAATAAAGTATTTCATTTACTTTTAACAGAAATTTCCTATAGATAACAAACAAAATGTTTTTATTTTTTATCCAAAGTTAAGTGATTATTAAATGCAGAGTCAAGGCTATAATTCTCATTTTCTGATTCCAAACACTTATATATAAATAATATTGTTGCAATATTTTGACTTTGCAGAAATAAACTTTAGCATATGCCCATTTGACACAATACTGAGTAGTTAAAAATCCTTAATACAAGCTATGTAAGTTTTCTTAATTGGCATATTCACAAGGATAATGAGAAACTGAATGAATCCTGAATTAGCTTTCTTTTTTCTAACCCTGAGATTAACCAAATGTGTTGTACTCAGAGACTTCTAACACCTAAATTATATGTCCAGCATACTGTGGTGGGCACCGCTGCGTAAGCATCATTGAAGTCTCCCGTTCTGTGGTTGTCGTGTCTAACTCAGAGTCTCCCAAAGAGCTGTACCGCTTTGGAAGCTCTTCATCGGTGGTTTGAGCTTTGAAACAACCAATGAGGGTCTGGGGAGCTACTGTGAGCAATGGAGCATGCTCACAGTCTGTATGGTGATGAGAGATCCAAACACCAAGCACTCCAGAGGCTTTGCATTTGTCACCTATGTCACTGTGGAGGAGGTAGATGCAGCCATGAATGCAAGGCCACAGAAGGTGGATGGAAGAGTTGTAGAACCAAAGAGGGCTGTCTCAAGAGAAGATTCTCAAAGACCTGGTGCCCACTTAATGGTGAAAAAGATTTTTGTTGGTGGTATTGAAGAACATTACATTACCTAAGAGATTATTCTGAACAGTATGGGAAAATTGAAGTGATTGAAATCATGACTGACTGAGTCAATGACAAGAAGAGAGGCTTTGCTTTTGAGACCTTTGATGACTATGACTCTGCAGACAAGATTGTCATTCAGAAATACTATGTGGTAAATGGTCACAACTGTGAAGCAAGGAAAGCTCTGTCTAAGTAAGAAATGACTAGTGCTTCAACCAGCCAAAGGGGTTGAAGTGGTTCTGGAAACTTTGGTGGTGCTCATGAAGGTGGTTTTGGTGGGAAGGACAATTTTGGTTGTGGAGGAAACTTCAGTGATAGAAGTGAATTAGGTGGCAGTCCTGGTAGTGGAGAATATGGTGGCACTGAGGATGGCTATAATGGATTTGGTAATAATGGAAGCAATTTTGGAGGTGGCAGAAGCTACAATGATTTTGGCAATTACAACAATCCATCTTCAAAGTTGGACCCATGAAAGGAGAAAATTTTGGAGGCAGAAGCTCTGGCCCCTGTGGTGGTAGAGGCCAGTGGTTTGCTAAATCATGAAACCAAGGTGGTGATGATGGCAGTTCCAGCCTCAGCAGTAGCTACGGTACTGAGAGAAGGTTTTAGTTACTGCCAGGAAGCAAAGCTTAGCAGGAGAGGAGAGCCAGAGAAGTGACGGAAACTGCAGGTTACACTCAGCCAAGCACAGTGGTGGCAGGGCCTAGCAGCTACAAAGAAGACATGTTTTAGAGCAGTGGTTCTCAACCTTCCTAATGCTGTAACCCTTTAATACAGTTCCAAGGGGTCACGACCCACAGGTTGCGAACCGCTGTTTTAGACGATACTCAATACTCATGTTGTATGGGCAAAAAACTCAAGGACTGTATTTGTGACTAATTGCATAACAGGTTATTTTAGTTTCTGTTCTGTGGAAAATATAAAGCATTCCAACAAAGGTTTTAATGTAGGTTTTATTTTCTGCATCCATGCTGTTGATTGCCAAATGTAATAAATAGTCTGATCATGACACTAGTAAATGTGTCTTTTAAATAAATAAATAAATAAAATACATGCCCCAAATAAAGCACAGGTACCAGGTGGATATCTGCTGGTTTAGAAGGATCTCTCTAAAGGTAATCAGCATAGAGCAGCCTTTGGAGGGGCTGGTGTTGCTGTGTTTTGATTGAATTTAAATCTGAATTCACTACACACACCAGTCCCCCTCATTTCAGTCAAAGCCAGCAAATGTACTGTTTTGGAGCTCTGAAATAGTAAGTATCTCGACTACCACTGCAGCTTTTCACAGTTCTTTCCCTTGAAGTAGCTGTTTTTATTTTGAATGTAAGTTTTGCCCTCAGTAACAACTGTTTGTTTTTCTCCTTGCTGGAATCTAACCAAAGGGTTACATAAAAGAGAAAAAAAAAAAAACTTCTTTGTAATTCAGTGCCATTGTGGAGTCCATTCTTTCCCCAGATAATGCAAAATAACCCAAAACAATACCAGCAAAATAAATGACAGGTGGTACGAAGACCTAAATGAGAACTGAATGTTTTCACTCTGCATTTGCTTAGTAGCCCAGAGCGAAGTTTAAAGACTGCATGATAGGAAGTAATCAACCATCAAAGAACACTGCATTTTAATCCATTTGGATTACATTCACTTAGCTCAAACTGTTCATCAGAAACAAAGGCACTTGGCTTTGGTTCATGTTTCTCATCGAACAGCATGGTAAAAGCATTTTTAAGTTAGGCCTTATTGTGTTACTATGTTTAATGTAGCAAATATCATAAAACAGCATGTGGTTCAAAACAGTTCCTGACAAAATTAGTCATAGCCCAATAACCTCCCATTCTGTGTTTAGGTCTAAGCTTAATTTTCATTAAAGTATGTGATGAAGAATCCCCCAGCACAGAAATCTGACATATTTCTGATTATAAAACAAATGAGTATCATCAGTTGGTTATGGTAATAATTATGAGTCAGAGTAAAACCTTTGCAAAAATATATTTTATACAAAGACATAGTGGTCTGGAAATTGACTCGCATTTCTCGTAGATACAGATGGAAAATTTTATTTTGTGTACACAGAAATCCTTCTCACTTGTTCCAAACATCCATAATAAAAGCTCTCCTTTTTCATTAGGGCAAATGTAGGTTAGACTGCCAAGTGGATCAAGTGTCTCTGTATGCTTCTAGTTTTACTTCCTAGGTCTTTGGGTTAATCTTAAGCACCTGCCCATTCTCCATTCTTTTTTCAGGGGATCTTTTACTATCCCTTCTTCTCTTTGGTATGTTTATTTTTTAATAAACAAAGAGATAAGACAATGTATAAGCACATCTTGCAAGGTACACAATTACTCCATAAAGGTATTGAAGAGCTTCAATAGAGAAAAAGACAATATGAAGTTCATTTAGCACATAAATTAAAAGTACAGCCATTTCCAAGTTCCATGCAGATCATAACTAAAATAGGTTTGTGCCACTTTTGTTTTCATGTTAAAACATTGAAATAAAAACTTGAAACAAAATACATGCTCACCCATCTTCCTTGAAACATAAAACTTTTAAGTTTTATTTTTCTTATTTTAAATATTTGATGACAGAGAAATATTTTCCTAGCCTAAGAATAGCAAGAAATAAAAATGAAAAATTTAACTTATATTGGACACCAATATTGAGTAATTAGTAAAGGAATATTGGAAAATATTTTCAATTGGAATTCACAGGTTTCTTTCTAAAGGGGCAGTCTTTATTCATACTGAACATCTCTTTGACATATAAAAACGTGGGCCCAGAGTTACCTGAAAGTCCAATGTTTCTAGAGAAGCCAGAAATACAGATTTTGAAATTAACCTATCCTTAAAACCTTTTTTTTTTTTAAACTCAATTTTTCAAGGCTACCTCATTTAAGAATCACATATACCTCTGTGTGTGTGTGTGTGTGTGTGTGTGTGTGTGTGTGTGTGTGTTTATCACATTTAGCCAACAGGCTAAGAATTTCCACCTTCTGGTATTAAAAATAAATTTTGTATAACACAAATTAAATCGTGAAATCATGGCCATCAGAAGCAATTCAAATTTACCTAAATTACGACTATATAATTTACTGAGTGCATAGCTGACTAGCACATAAATCAACATGGTACACTATTCAGACTTTCACCACTCACTCGTAGTTAACTCTTTAGGCTTAGTTAAGTTAAAATGACTTGCTGAGATAAATTTTGGGTACAGGAAATTTTTCTATACCACAGATTAAAATAGAACATGTTATTTATCTCCTATTTTCCTGTCACAGAAAATATGTGCTGCCATATTGCAGGGCATTTCATGCCATATGCAGAGATAATGCTGAGCAGATCTGTAGCGTTCCCAAATTCATTTAACGTTTAATTATAACATTAATGCAGTAAATCTCATTAAAACACATTACGTAATTCATTGTCTCATTCATACTTCCAGTGAAGATACTGATAATAGGAACACAACTCTTTGTTATGCAGATATTGCCAGCTTTCCTGTTGCCAGATGTCTGGCAACCTTTTAAACCTTTTATTAACACATGCTATATATACACAAAGCATATAAGTCATGATTATATACTTTGATAATTTACACAAAATGAATCCCTGCTTATCCAGCACCCAAATAAAGTATCGAACGTTTCTCAGCACTGTAAGAGGCTCTGCTGTATAACAAGTTTACTTCCCTAAAAGTATAACCAATATCCTGACTTTTAATCATGGATTAGACTTGTAATCATTTGAACTTCATGTAGGTGTAATAGTAAAATACATAAGTTTTGTGACTACTTTCATCCCAAATATGTCTGTGAGATCATCCATAATGTAGAATGTAGTTGTAGTCTATTCCTTATGATTGCTGTACAATACTCCATTCTGTGAATATATCCTCATTTATTTATGAATTTTCTCTTGATTGGTCTCCCAATAACTCCCAAGTTTTGACTATTGCAAATAGTGCTGCTATTAGCATTCATGCATGAGTCTGGAGGAACACATATGTGCTCTTCTTTTAGGTAAAGGAATGGAATTAGTAGACCATAAATTTTATATCTATATGTATATCTTATGAACACTGCCAAACAATTTCTCAAATTCACTGAATTAAATAAAACTATTTTAGACTCCCAAAGCAGGGTATTAGAGTTATAGTGGTTATTTATTTTATTTTTTAATATATATATATTTAATTTTATTAAATTTTGGGGGGTGACATTGGTTAGTAAAAATATATAGGTTTCTAGTGGTTATTTATTTTAATTTCAAATATCCCTGATACCTAATAAAATCAGTCAACATTTCTTACATTATTACCCATTGGGTATCTTCTTTTGAGACACGCTAATTAATTCACTCAACTGTTTGCCTCATTTTTATATTTTTTACTTATATTTTTAAACTGCATAAAGTATATCCATTTCTTTTCAGTTCTGCAGTAAATTGGCTTATGACAAATATAAATAACAAATATTGCTAAATTAAGAAGTACAGTTTACTCTTTCAAAGATTTTCCCCAAAATAGTAGAAATCACATCTACCTTTTTTTCCTGTAATTAGATTCCTTGAGCATACTTCAAACTGATTTCAGAAAGCATGATTATCAATAGGAACATAATAATGACAATTAAATTCTCAATTTTATTTTCCATTACCTCAAAATAATTTTGAACACTTATATCACGTGTCATATTTTTTACAATACTATGCATATGGCAACGCATATATAAATATTTGTCCTTTAAAGAGAAAACTTAAAAGTGATGCAATTAGCATAATAACTCTTGTGGGTGTATGTTTGCTTTTTAATTAGACATCAAAAGAAAACATGACAATCTCCCCAAAACTGTCTTTTAAAGCCATTACAAAACACATTTCTCAGTTGAAGGGACTGAAGTCTGCTTCATGTATAATTTTCTTAAGTTTTAAAACAATGTATCTCTCATAGTTCCAAATAATTTATTTGAGTCCTAAGAGAGAGAGAGTGGATATGAAGGTAGGGATGCAAAGGCTTGAATTCACATTGATTTTCTGGGAACAAATCATTTATGACAGTTTATAATGATGAATTATACCGAGTTCAGAGAAGGAAAAGGCTCCCGTTACTGCTACTCTTTGTGATTATTGGCCAAATCTCCATTTTACAGCATACCTGCATCATTACTAGCTGTTTTCAACCAAATGTAACCTGTCGCTAGCTCTAAACTTCACACTGGGAAAGGAAATACATTCAGCTGGACGGAAGTAACCATGAGGTGAATTAAATTTTTTTTGACACACCCAACAGCAAGGTTAGTCATAGATTTTCTGGGTCATTAAAAGTAATTAGTCTTGCCACAGCAGCTAACTACTTTGACAGCGAGGTTTTAAAGTGAATCTATAAAAGGGAAACAGAATATGTTAAAGATAGAACTCATATTCCTCTAGGATGTATAAATTAAAGTATTAATTTTAAATATCAATGTATTTGATTTATTTTTCTGTCTAAAATAGAGGACTGAGGTTATTCTGCATGACACTCTCAACAGGTCCTGGAATCCTAGCCATGTGTTTATAGATTATACCTTATTTGATTTGGTTTTGTTCCTAGTTTTGTTTCAGCTGGTTATTTAACATGAGGAGTGCGCTAGGAAAATGATTTCAGTTTCTAAATAGCTAAGCTAATAATTCTGTACGTAAACGGTTTTAAAAATCAACTTGGTTTTATCTACGACATTTTTTCTAGCGCTGAGAGCCAGGGTATTGAATTCTTACATCCCAATTCCTGGTTGTTACTTCAGAAATGCTGCTAAAAGCAGTAAATTGATACGTAGATTTTGAATTTCAAAATTAATTTTAGAAGATAAGTCACAGACAACAATAATAATTTTCTGGGATGATCTGTGGGTACTCTCCATCAGCTATCCCCTCCATGCAGGCTACCACGTAGGACCATATAATCAATATAAAATCGTTTTGCTTTGGAAAAAAAAAACATTTCAAAGATAGGAACCATAACAAATGTACTAATTAGCTATTTTCTGATCAGCTAGCTACCTCTGGCCCTCCTCTATAGAAATACTAGAATTGTCATTGAAAATACTCTGGAAAGAAACACCAAAAGGTTTTTACAAATTATAGGAGTTTGGCTTTTGGTATACAAAAGCAGAAACATAAACTTTATACTGCCAAGAATCCCTTCTATGTGCCCAGATTTGGTAAAGGAGAAAAGGCAGGGAGAATATAGTATACCTTTCTGGGTCTCTATAAAAACACTCCTGAACAATGACATACTGGGTCTATTTCAGAGCTGAAAGGAATTAAGAGAAGACCAAGAGATTTGTAGAGCTCTAGTAGCAGAACTGCCTAATTTTTCAAATGGGCAATGGGTTAGTAACATTCTCCAGACATCCCCTGGAGTTGGATGTGGAATGGACTTTGCGATGAGGTGTGTCCCAGCAGAATAGAGAGGTTGTGAGAAGGCTCAGGAATCTCCTAACAGCCTAACAGATGACTGAAGAGCTAAATTTTAATATGTTACTTTGAAGGACAAGGGAATTGTTTGAGAGGGATAGAAGTCTATGGGTCAAAGAGATTCACAGTCCTAATGAGAAAAAGCTGCAGCAAAAAGGTAGTGAGAAATATAAGACCAGGGTAATTCCTAGGGAGAAATCCCCCAAAATCTAAAATTATCTTCTGGAGGGTGGGCCCCTTGTAGTACAGGATTCCCTCACTACGTGAGTGTTGTAGGAACCCATCTGCATCAGTGTACCAGCTGGTGGTGTTGTAAGAGGCTGTGTTCAGTTTCAATGAATTATTTTTGGAGACTCTTTCAATGCATTTACCCATTTCATGGTGAGTGATTTACACAAACAATGTGCAAAATGACAATGCACCTGCCCACACTGGAGAGGGTTCAGCAGTTTTTTACCAAAAAAGGCATGACCTGCACACGCTCCACCCTCATTATTCATCCTATCTTTTATTGTTTGTTTATTTCCCCAGATGAAAAAAGTCCTCAAAGGAAAATGTTTCGTCCATTTGAAAGAGGTGAAACAAAAAACAGCATAAACACTAAAAGGCATCAAAATCATTGAGTTCAAACACTGTTTTGAGCAGTAGGAAAAGCTTCTCCATAGGTGTATTGCATCAAAGGGAGAGTACTTGGAAGGTGACTGAAGTTTAAACATATAAGAATAAATATACAACATTTTATAAATGAATTCCAGGTATTTTTGGTCCCTTTTTGAACATTTATCTAGGTAGATACCAAGCTTATCGTTGTTAGGTGCATCATTAGAAATAATCTTACATGCATTTTTATTTAAATATATCAGCTATATTGCTAAATTAAATGATGAAAACAAATTATTTTGGTGAAGAGTTTATCTGAAAATAAAGAATAGCTTTGTGTTCCCCTAGCAGTACCCCTTAGGGTCAGCAACATTTCTCTAACAGCTCCATTAGCCTCCTTTATTCATTGTACATTTGAATATTTTGACTTTTCAAGTTAAATCCATATCATAATTTTTTTAAAAAACTGCAGTTATTTATGATGATAAAAATGTGTCCTTTGAAGAAAAACACTTTGAGAATCTTTAAATGCTTTTTTTTGTTAAAAAAAAAAAAAGAATTAATCTTTTCATTACAGGGACAGGCATTTGCAGAAATTACCTTCATCTTTATGTATTATATTTTCTTCAGCAGATACTGCTTAGATAGAAACACTGGACTGCAGTCACCAAAATATGGCAAAGGTCCTCATCATGGCTCAGTAACTTTTTAGTCACCTTTTTTGTTTTGTACTCAATTACTTTGATTCCACCTTTTATATTATAACTTATGGTTACTTTTTCAAAAATCATCCATCTGATTAGGTTGAGGAATTAGGAAACAAAGGTAACATGGAGAAATTTGTGTGTCAATGCAGATGACCAAGGAAACTGCAGGAGGAAATAAGTACAAAGAAGTACTTGGTGAATATGTGGTATAGAAGAAAATCAATAGATTCTGATGTAGTCTCACTTGTCCTTTTTGCTTTGTTTCTTGTGCTTTTAGTGTCATACCCAAGAAGTCATTGCTAAGACCAATGTCAAGAAGTTATTCCCCTAGGAATTTCTTCTAGGAATTTTATAGCCTAAGGTTTTAAGGTTAAGCCTTTAATTCATTTTTAGTTGACCTTTGATGTAATATATGGATCCCATTTATTTGTTATTGTTTTGTTTTGTTTTGCATGTGGATATTTAGTATTATTTGTTGAAAAGACTATCCTTCCTTCACTGCATACTCATGGCATGTTATCAAAGAGGTGGCATATGTTATGTATTACTGTACATATTCTGAAAATTAAGAATTACTATGTGTTTAGATATCCTGATTTATTTGCCTCTCTGGCTTATTGTTGTTGTATGAATATATAGCCACTGATACATAACAAAATTAATCCTTCTTGTACCTTATCTATTGGACTCTTACTTTAATATATTGGTATTTTAAGAAGTAAAGATGACATTTCAATGATATATCACAGTATTTACAGAGTTTTACCAAAAGAATAAAATTCCCCTCAAGTTTTTAAGGTAGCCAAATAAAAAGAATCATGGGAAAACCATATACTGGTATGTCCCCATATATACACTCTATACTACCTCTGAAAAGAACTTCCAATTCGTCTACAACCAGTTCTGAAACCTAATACAATAATAAAATGTGCATTATATATGAAACACTATGATATGTTAGCACAGGTGTGTGAAGATGTATCTGAACAATGAATCAGGGGCTTGTTGCCAAAAGGTAGACATTGAATCAGTGAACTTACGTTTTGTGGTTACATTTTTACATAAAAAATATACAAAGAATAAAGAACAGGAAGAGAAATGAGAGCACAGTGTTCTATTGTCTAACTAATATTACAGAATATGGTCAGTCCTATTTGTACTTCTTCCTTGTAGAGGGATTTAAGAAAGTGATTCAGCTGAGAAATAGTCAGGACTGAAGTTTCTATTTCCATCCCCTGCTCCTAATCAATATGTTGAACTGATTCTCTTGTGTCATATTTAGATGCTACCTCAAAAATTCCTCTGTAGTTTTGGCCCAATTTTAGTTCATATTTATTGGCTAAAAAAGTGAATCAAATTTATATCAAATGGAATATCAGAATATCATGCATTATTTTGGACCAATCAACAAATGTATGGTAAATTAATTTATTCTAATGTTACATGTCCTAGAGATTTTATGGCTCAAATCTATTAAATTCTGCATCATATTTATGGTACCTGACAAGGATAAGTGACATGGTTAGAATACCCAGAGCCCCGGTTTTTAGATTTTTAATCCTATACTATTTCTAGTGTGCCATCCTATTAATATTATAGAATGAATATTTAATTTCCTAGCTGGTTTATTTCAGACTACAATTCAACAATATCATCTGAGCAAACACTTATAAAATATTTGGCAAGGACTATTATCAGTAAAGCCAAAAATATTTTTATTCAATTGGCATCTTATTACTTGGAAACAAAACTGAGTATTTTTCACTTATTTTAAGATTTGCAATAACTTACTATCAAATATATGTGGAAATCCTCCTTTTGCCAAAGAGTTAATGATAATTAATTTTTCCAGCACCTAAAAATTATTTGCAAGCAAATTCCATTTGTTTTCTCCTTAATTCTCACTAATTGTTTCACCATCAAGAGAATGCTACAGTTGATAGACTGTCATTATAGTTTTAGAAGCATATGAAGATTTATATATGGGCATTTATGACCACCAATAATTTGTTATTTCAATCTAGATATGTTCAGCATCCACTAATGACATAGTTACTGCTGTGGCTAGTGGAGAGATAGAACAATTTAAGTCAGGTTGCTAAAATTCTAAGAGTATTCATTTTAGGAAATGACATTAAGCCATATTCTTAAACTGATACAAGAAAAGACAATTGCAGTTGTACGTTATTTGCCTGCAAACAAAAGGTATTTTAGGAATTTGGACGGAGTTTTGGGGATGAACATTTCTCATTTCAGAGGAATAAAAGAGGCACTGAAAAGAGGGAAATGAAAGTTAGTTTTCAAACACATGTGATTATAAGATAGAGATGATAGGGAAGGCATTCCAGAACGTCAGGTAGCTGACAGATACATGCAATGCCAGAAAAGGAAAGTATATTTTAAGAATACTATACTAGGGCTAAAGAACAGTGTAAGTTCAGACATATAGGAAGAAAGAACTAAAATATAAATTGGTTCCTTAGGTATCATTAAGGAATGCTCATCAAAATTTTTTGATAGGAAAATTTTATAGTCAACGATGCTCTATCAAGTAAAGTACTTATCCTTCACTAGGAAAATGACTTGAAGACATATCTTGAGAATAAAAATAATCATGATTTTGAAGAAGAGATTTCACACTTGGCTCAGTATTCGTCCTGAATTGCAATTTAAAGCCAAATATAAAGCCACTATGAGAATGCTCTTTAGAATTTAAAATTGAGATATGCAAATAGTTAAAATAAAAAACTTTGTGCTTATGCTTCCAGCGGCCACCACCTAGATTTTCTTATTTGTAGGTGCATACAGTGACATTCTATTCTGCTTCAGAACTGAATATAATTGTGATTGGGAACAAAATTTATTGAAAGTGCAGTACTAAGAGAAAGAAAATACCCTAAGTAATTTATTTTTTATTAAATTTATTGGGGTGACATCGGTTACACAGGTTTCAAGTGTACATTTCTATAATACAACATCTATGTGTTGCACTGTGTGCTCACCACCCAGAATCAGTTCTCTTTAAAACACATATGCATATTTAGAAGTCCTGAAACCTAATAGGACTTCGGAATAGTTTTATAATTATGGCAGGTCACTATTTGGGGCAGATATCTCAACCCTCTCAAACTGGATTATCTTGGCGGTATAATACCTTGAAGTCTAGGCCCAACCATAAGGTCACAGAAAGAAATCTGTGAACTTACTTGTCCCAAAGCACTAGTCAAAGTAAATATTTATTCCTCTCAGGGCAGCTCTCAAGGACATTGCTTTATCTCTATGTATCACTAGAGGTAATTGCAAGAGTAATTATCCCAAATATTTATGAACTCAGTCTTAAACAGTTCATTATATAAGACATAGTCAAATTAGTCCAGACAACACTGGAAGTACTAACCCAGTACTTCATGATATTTTCTTCATTATGGCAGGCAGAAAAATACCAGACCTATGTCTCCCTCCTATTTTAAGATAGTCTCATTTTCAGAATTCCTATAAACACTTTCACAAAAGTAGAGTACAATTTCACACACACACACACACACACACACACACACACACACACACATGTATATACACACCTCTCTTAGAAGAACAAAAGAATTTCCCTGCAAAGGCCATGCAAAGAATACGGGACAGGGGATAAAACTAAAAAACCATCAGCAGTATTGTGACTTTGCCAATTTAAAGAAAAGATACAAAGTCTGTGCATTTGTGGTTTTGTTTCAACAATTAAGGGACTGACACAGAAGAGCGAATAGGAATTTCCCTGATACGTTCATAATTGAGAAGGTTCATTTTCAAGAAGGGGAATCTCTAACCAGGAAACAGTGAAGCAACTTTATATACATTAGTTAAATTCGGTTTTTCTTATTTGCTTTTTACTACAAACCAACATAATCTATGGCTTTTAGTAGTTTTAAATATTTTTATCTTCAAAAATACTGTATCACAACACGTTTAAGGAATGTACCGCACATAGCCCTTCTCACTTGTCATTTTCATTGCCTCTCCCGCGTAGTTTAAACATTGTGAACAATTTCTTCATTTGTCCAAGGGATGCAAAAAATCTATTCTAAGTGAAGCTGCTAGCCTTAAATTTGTTCTTTGTCAAATGATCAAGAAGGAATTAAGTGCTTTGGCAGAAGCTATTTTCCTTGTAGTGGAGCTTTATATGATGCAGCAGGAGCTTTACAATGCCTGAGCCTCCATTCTTCTCCTGAGTTGATAATTTCCTTTGAAGGGTGAATCAACATCCACGATAAATGCCACTAGCTGAGCTGAATAGAACTGGTGCCATGGTGATAAAGATCACTTACTCAAATCTGGGCAAGCATAAGACCTAGTAATCAGAATTTGATCCTTGACATTCATGCCCTGAAATAATATGCTGACATAATGTTCATTAATGTCAATCATATTGGAATAGAAAACAAAATACCTAATAAATATATATCCCTTTTTGTCTTTAACTTTGAGACAATCATGTAGTTTTGTAAGTAATTTTAAAATGATCCATATGATAACATCTTTAAGAGTATTAAGCCTTTAAGAAAACTCTAATTTTTACCTATCAAAATTTTAAAGTAAGTATAGATTATAAGGAAAACATAAGACTCTTACGTTGACTTGCAAATCCAACACAGTTTATCTCACACATCTAAATGAGTTTTATTATGAATGCTATTTACTTAGGAAATTTATTTTATTTAGTATGTTAGACTATCTGCTTAAAATGATTTATTTATTAAATTAATTTAGCTCAGATACTTGTGCTACTTATGACACTGGACCAACCACTCCTTTCAAATGTCAGAGCTAGTTTACCAGTAAATAGACTATCTGATTCAATTTTAATTTAATATCGGACCCATTGTATTCTATCACTTAATTTCTCTTTCATTTCATAACCTAATCATTATTCTCTATAGATGTGACAGTCTCCCCCATTACATTTGAAATGCAATAATAAAAGGTAAATTCCTTGCAAATATATATCAGTTACATTATAAATCCTGTGCATGAGGCCCAGCTAAATAAATTGGTATCAAGGAAAATAATTTACCTAATCCTATATTAGTCTCGATTTTATTTTTCAAAATGAAAAGATTATTTTGTAAACATGCACATGCACACATGTACAACCACAGCACAACTCAAGTCTAATATTAAAGAGATTATAGCTGTCATTACCCTAATTTCAGTAAACTGGTTGTTACTGTGTAGACAACTTCCAATTCTGTGGAGAATTTCCACATGCCTTGGGTGAGGATGTAGATCAGTATTACGCTTTTAGGAATAAATGTATGTTTAATGAAGACTGAATATAAGCACTAAAGTGAGACTAGTAAAGTGCATGACTAGAGGGATGGGAGAAAAGGTAGAGGTTGCTAGTAACTTACTTGTTAAAAAAGAAAGAGCTATCAACAGTTACCCTTGCCATTTCTCCTTTTGTGGCATAAACTAATAAACTGAAAGGAAGCAGCATAGAGTGATAGTTTAGTCAGTAGAGTTAATTTGCTGTAATTTAAAATTTGCTTCATCGTTTTCTATGTGGGTGATTGGGGACAATTTCCTTAATTTCTATTTGTTTATCTCCATGGTCCACATTTAAAAATCAGAATAATAATAAAAGTTATTAATTCCCAAGACTGCTAAGATGATCTATAATTGGCCACTATTACAGTAAAAAAAAATAATACAGTGACAATGTGAAAGCAAATTTTCACTGGACAATATAAAACCTGCAAAGTTTTATTCATGGTTATTGCAATAGGGGGGAGAGAGGTCAAACTGGATTCTGAACTTAAATACCTTGAACCAAAAGGTGGGATAATTTTAAGAGCTGGGGTGGGGAGATCCTAGGCCATTAGTGTTTACTAATTGGCCTTAACCAAAACAGAAGTAAATCTTCTTGTATTCTTGGGTGGAGGTACTTTTATAAGTCAGATCAAGGAGTTGTTAGAGTTTGGCTCCTACACTCCCACAGAAACAAGGAGATAAGGGTGCTATCTTCTCTGATGATTACATTTCAAAGGGATGGCACTCAGGTCCTTGAGACAGGCAGCCCTAGGTTGTAAAACCAGCAAGAGTTCTTTTAGAAAGATTTATTTCTTGAAGGAGCGGAGGAAACAATCCAAGTTTTCTACAGCACATTTTCTCAGAAAAGAGAGGAGAGTGTCACATTGGTTAGGTTCTCTAATGGTTGGAATGAGAGGGCAGTCAGGGCTCTAGGGGCAGGAAGAAACCTACCTGAAGTGAACAAAGCTAAGGCAAAAACACAAGGCACCCCACCTCCGGCACAAGTAATGAGCCAGTGCTTGATAAATATAGATTGCCATTGTTACCCTGGCTATAGATATTTTTTATTATTAGTATTAGTACCAGTTGTAAGGGAATCAGGTCATTATGTAGCATTTTCTGGAACATAAACTGCTTTATCTGATTTGTTACTGTTTTAATACTTCCCATCTTTTTTTTTTTTTAGTAGAAGGCCTCCTCCACCCCCACATTTCATCAAGCAAAATTCTAAATTTATTGACCCTTGAAAATTAAGTTTAACTACTGCTATGGACTGAATTGTAGCCCCACCCCCAATTTATACACTGAATTCCTAACCCCCAATGTGATGAAATGTGGAGATGGGGACTTTGGAAAGGTAATTGGGTTTAGATGAGTTCATGAGGGTGGAACCTTTGTGATGGGATTTAGAGCTCTTAAAATAAAAAATACCACGGAGTTTGCTCACTCTCTGTCTTTCTCTGCCCTGTGAGGTAAAGCGAAAACCCAAGGGGCAGCTATCAGTAACAAGAAAGAGAGCTCCCACTAGCATCCAATGATGCTGGCACCCTGAACTGACTTTCAGACTTCAGAACTGTGAGAAAATTAATTTCTGCTCTTTAAGCCACCCAATTCATGATATTTTGTTATGGCAGTCGTAGCAACTCCTGGAAAGCTTTTCCCAGTCTTCACAAATATAACATCAAAATACTAACGTTGTCGGTGGTACTGTATAGGATAGCAAAAGCGATGATAAAGACTAAGATTGACTAAGTGCTTACTGTGTACTAGGCACTATTTTAAGCACTTTACAGGCATTTCTCATTTAATCCTCATGACAACTTTGTATGATAAGGGTTCTTAGTATGCCTATTGCAAATGTATAGTTAGAAAATGGCTAAGTACAATACGGTACAGAAAATTCTCATTCCTCTCAATTTTCATGGAATTTACATATGCTAATTAATGCTTTTATATTATTATTACAGTGAACAGATATGTTACACAATCAGACCTTAAGGTACTAGAAGCTTGTTTCCATGTATGATTTATTTTGAATTATTTTCAATAGTTGACATAAGTATGAGATGAAAATATGAATATATGAGGGTTGTCCAGAAAGTATCCAACCATGTAATATGAAAAATAGGGGCATTTATGGTTGGATTTTTTTCAGATAGCCCTCATACAAATCAAAATATCTTGAAATGCCTCAGATAACTTTGTGATGGAAGAAAATTACGAGAATCATGAGAATTTTCAACAATGGGCACATAGAGTGATGAATAAAAAATCGTCTAGTCAGCATTCTTGCTTTTGATAAGATGAAAATTGTATGTGTTGTATTCCAATTATTTAACTTTTTCTGACATTACTAGAATAACAGAGAAAACCAGGGCCCTAAGCAAAGCAGAGCAAGATGTACAAATTATCTACAAGACCTTTGTAACATTTCATTTTCAGATGTGACATTAAAGTGTAAGGATTTCAGAAATAATTAAATAAAAGTGACACATTATTGAGTTAGTAATAAAAATGTAATAAAAAAATGAATTTTAAAATATCCCCAAGCAAGCAAATTTAGGTGAATTTATTCACACAATAAATATACAGAATTACTAAAAGAATTACTGTTAAGAAAAGATTAACAAGAATAATTGCTTATTTAAGGTAAAAGTCAAAATGATATAACAATCACACTTCAGAAACTTAATGACGTAATTGTCAGAATGACCAAGCATCACATAGAAAACATTCTAACTGCATAATATGACATGAATTATTCCACCAAATGATTGAAATTAAATAAATAGGCAATGCTTATCAAAGACAAACACTGACAGGATGTGGAACAATTAGGGCTTTTACGCTGCTGGTTAATGTGTAAATTTAAACAAATACTTTAGAAACGGTTTAGCATAATCTAATCAAGTTGAATAAAAATCTATTCCATAACACATACACACATAAAAATCAAGGCATACATTCATGTAAAATATGTACAATAGTATTCATGTCAGTAATATTCATATTAGCCAAAAATAGGAAGCAATCTAAAAGCATATCCATAGTAAAACAGTTAAATATTTTGGAATATCCCCAAAAATGGAACTTGGCATATGTATTGTCAAATATGGTAGCCATTAGGCCTTTGTAGCTATTTAAATTTAAATAAATTAAAATTAAATAAAGTTAAAACTTAAGTAATCAGATATACTAGCCACATTTCAATGGCTCAATAGCCACAGGTAAGCTAGTGCCTAACACAGTACACAGTGCACGTATAATAAAATACCTATTATTGTAAAAAATTATACTGAATATTATTCCAACACACTAAGAAAATAAAATAATTGCTATGTACTTTCATAAAAAGCTCATAAAAGTGATGAGCTAAACATTTAGATTTAAAAAGTAAATACTGACTGATTATATTTATATTCAGAGAATACAACATGGGGTTCCATTATAAAAAAGCAAAACTAGCATACAATGTAATGTGGGATATAAAACTGAAAGCAACAAAGTAACGAGACAAATGAGGAAACAAAACTCACACACAGACAACAGTTCAGTGGTTACCAGAGGCTAGTGGGGGCGGGGGGAAAGTAGAAGAGGGAGAGGGAGTCAAATATACGATGATGGAACGAGAATGATTCTGGGCGGTGAGCACATAATGCACCACAGACAATATAGAAGGGCTGTCCGGAAAGTACCCAGCTGTAAAACGGTTCTCATTATATAGACAATGGTTGGAGTTTTTTCCAGACAGACCTCATATCGTAGAATTGCACACCTGTAACTTACGTAATTTTACTAACCAACGTCACCCTCATAAATGTAACAATAATAAAAAACTCTTTGGATTGAAAAGAATATATTCTTAAATTTATGCTATTTCTCTGTATTTATGAAGCTTACCCTTCTGAACATGGACAATTTGTAGAAAGGAGACCATACTTTTTGGAAAGCCTAAGTTTAACTTGCAACATTACCATTTATCTGTGATGCTGGGCAATCAAATACTGTGAACAATAATTCTTTCATATGCAAATAATAAGATTTTAGTTACTATCTTGCTATGTCATTGTGCTATTAATATCAACTGAGAGAAAATCACATTATGAAACTTTAGGCTCTATCTACACATTAGATAATAGAGTGGCGACGGTAGTGAACATAAGGACTAATAATTTCTCATTGTAATTTCCAGTCAAAGTAATTTTATGTCAAAAGTGCGATTAAATTACCAAATAGATAAACCATATTGGAGAATTTTTACATAGAGAGGGTTTTAAAGTTAAAGGTTAAAATGTAGGTTATCATTTTATATCTTGTTAGCATGTATTGCTAACTATATTCAGGCTAATACACATAGATTTTAAATTCTGTCAATAGATTTTTGTGTTAGCTAGAGTAAAAGCATGGTGATTTCTTAAGCCACTTTTATTAGTTCAAAATACATCTACTTTTGCATTTATGTGAGCAAGTGGTAACCATGTATCTTTTGAAATTAATTTGAAGGGTTATGGTTAATGAAAACATAGAAATTGGATTTGTGTTACAATAAAGTCAAATTGAATGTATTTTTCTCTGAGTTGTTCAAATGTTTCTTTCTATTACAATTTTATTAACATTACTTACATAAATAAGCTTTCCTTGTCCCTCGTTATTTTTCTCCCACCACTGCATTATTGCAAAATATCCAGCCATTGTCAATAAAACAAGAACAGTTTGTGTGACCAAGGCAACCAGGCAGCCAAGAAGAGTGGACTGGAGTATGCATGTGTGAACCGTGACACTTCACTGTACTAAGTCAGTTGGAGTGCTAAATGCCATTGAGTGAAAATGTGTGCTGTCACATAGAAAATGACTGAGCAAGCAGAGCAACGAACCTGTGTCAGATTTTGCATTAACCTTAAACATTTCCGGGTGGAACCTGGGAGAAGCATGTGATGTCTCAAAGTGCCTACGTTGAAGGGGACTGAGGCGACATTGTCCTATGTACAATATTTCCTGAATCTTGTATCTTTTTCAACACAAGCCTCTATTTTTCATATTACATGGCTGGATACTTTCTAGACAGACCTTGTACGTTTCAGTTAAATCTACCTCTTAGATTAATGTACAACTCTTTTTAAACTTAGCTTTTAAAAATACAAATATTTGACAAATATGTAATTAATGAATGTCATAGTTCAGGCTGCTATAACAAACTTCATTTTTCTCCCCATAAGTGCTTTCAGTGAACAATGACTACTGATACAGTTTGCTGTGACTACCTTGATTTTTGCTGAAGCTGTAGCAGTTTTATCCAATATTGTTTTACACCTTCAGTGGAAATATCAACAGAATAAAAATGTGAGAAATATCTTTGGGTTTTCATAAAAATAGTTTTTATCTTAAGGATACCATGAAAGAGCCCTCAGGAATTATGTGTTCACAGAGCTTACTGTGAAAACTGTTGCACAGAGAATTGAAGAGATTGTGTGGTCCTCAAATAATGAATTTTATGTCACCACTCATAGTCATTCTCTAAGTCTCATCTAACTCCAGCTTACGTCAAACAAGTTAAGTCAAAATGGGATGTATTAAGACTCATTAAGTCTACATTTCTCAAGTTTTTGATAGTAAGTAGAACTAATGTTGGTGATTCCCCAGGGATGTGGTATTTCTTTTAGGTTAAAATTATAATATTTAAGATATCCAGGAACTCTCTTAGACACTTTTTAGTCCTCAGTGCACAGATTCTATTGCCAGAGTAGGGGTTCTAGTCAAATTACGCATTCAAGGACAGCAGAGACAACTCCGTATCAAAAGTGCTTTTCTGTTAATAGTATTAAATAAGATATTAAGTCCTAGGGGATATAATGATGAACTAGCTATCCCTAAATATCCTTGTGAGCCAAACCAAAATATTATCTCTTTGGTACTGTAACTTATTATGCTCCTGTCTTTTTTGGCTAAATGTCACTCCCATTCCAGAATCTAATAATTTCCATTTAACTGAGAATCCCATTTCAATCGCAGCATCTCCTGTCTTTATTCCTAGTCTACATAGAGCATCCATTATTGTCTTTTTCAAGGATGCAAGAATTATTTTCATCAATATACTTCTCCATGCTTTGATGAGAGGACAATTTCCTAAGTCCAGATGGGATATTAAAGGGATACATTTTTATGCCCAAGGCAGAGAGTCTTCATAATTCCTGCCCAGATGCATTTTATAGGTTTTTTGGATTACTGCTCTGAGTTTTCCATTTTTTTCTTTCTGAATAGTAGTCATGTATACATATGTAAGTGTGTTTGATTGAAGTTATCTTACATGTATTGCACCACTGTAGGTGGCAGGAGTGGAAGATAACTGATCTGCCTAATTCTGACTAGTCATATCTGAGCCAAGAAATTCAGAACTTTGAGCCACGTGCAGTAACTGGATGGGTCCTTGGGTAATTTCTTATAGATGAGGGTGTGTGTGTATGTGTTAGTTGGTTAGGGATGCTACAACAAACTACCATAGACTGAATGGTTAAATCGCATAAATTATTTTCTCACAGTTCTGTAGCCTAGAAATCTAAGATTATGGTTAGAGTAAACTCTATTTCTGATGAAGATTCTCTTACTGGCTTGCAGATGGATGTCTTCTTGTTAGGTCTTCATGTGGTCTTTCCTCAGTATGTGCATGGAGAGAGAGAGTGAGAGTGACAGTGAGACGGAGAGAAAGGGAGAGAGAAGAGGAGGAGAGAGAGAAAAAACTCTCCAGTGTCTCTTCTTATGAGGACACTAACGCTACTGAATCAGGGCCCCGTCCTTAGGATCTCATTTAAACATAATTAATTACCTCATTAAAGGCTCCATCTCCAAAAATGTCCACATTGGGGTGAGGACTTTAACAAATGAATTTAAGAAGGGACACAGAGTTTCAGTCATAATAGAGTATATGTGTCCGTGTGTGCATGCGTGCACACATGTGCATGTTTTCTATGGGGACAAAGTAAGAACAGGTATTTGGGAAGTCAGATTGTAGATGTTTTTCTTTTATAATAGAGTAAGACTGGGCAAGAAGCCAAACAATTAAGCACTACAATCAGTCTTAGTTCTATTTCTCAATTTCTCAATAAATGGAATATGAGCAGAATGGTTGTGGACATTTTCCACATTGCTTTCTTGAAAAGAAATCAGTTATCATTTACTTCTTCTTTGTCCAGGCTGCAATGTGGGTACATAAATGAACCAGTTTCATCTATGCAGATAAGGAAAAGCCTTTCAGGAAAACTGGCTCAGGGACATAGGAATCTGATCTCTGAATGATCTCATGATGTACGGCTGATTTAGAGGCCTGCTCTTATCTCCATACTGTCACGTGAAAAAGAAATAAAGTATCTTGTTTGAGCTTTTACATTTGAAATCTCTTGGGTTATAGCACTTTAGACTCATTCCTGATTAATATATAGAATTAATACTCCTTAACTTCAATCAATATTTATACTTTCTACATTTCATGAATATTCACAAGTATTGTTAACTTTGTATTTTGAAAGTTGTTAATTAGATTTCTAATAGAACAAAACCTTGCTCTGTTGGTTTTGACTAGTCAATCCTATTTTGAAAACATCAATATTCTAGCCATTCTACAGCATTAAATAATTGATACAAATCATTGCATAATTGATTTGTCCTTAGCTAGAAAGTTTAGAAGACTGCAATTGATCACTAGAAAAGCTGCAATTATGTTTAGTTGTGCTACAATGTGGTTTGGGGGCTGCATGAAGATAATGGTTTTGGGCTCACTCAATTTCAAGGGCAGAGAATGAAATTATTGGCACTTTGAGAAATAACACCACGTTGCAATTTGTTCTAAACACTCAAAGGACAGACTAGGCAGGCAGGCACCAGAGCCCTGCTAAAGTGAATCCTGCTCTGTAGGGTCAACTCCTGCATAACAGCTCCTTAATTGTAGTCATGGCCAGTTTTCACAACCAGTCCATCTGAGGGTCAATCCTTCCCACTGATGTGCAAACAGCAACCAAGGCTCAACTACAATAGGAGGACACATATAACCCACACAAGCGGCACACCTGGAGCACTTGTCTCAGGTGACCAGCGATACTGTGCCACTGAGCCCCATAGGACACTTAGTATATAAGGCCACTCTACTAAGACCAGGAAGCATAGCAGCTCTACCTAATACATAGAAACAAATGCAGGGAAGTAGTCAAAATGAGGAGACAAAGAAACATTTGCCAAATGAAAGAATAGAGCAAAGTTCCCGTAAAAGAACTAAACAAAAATGGAGACAAGCAATCTTCCAGATGCTTTAAGAAAACAGATTATGTTGAAGAAGACACTGTTAAAATGTGTAATGACAAACATCAAAACTTTTTGAAGTTTGTTGAAGCCTATGTGAATTTTAATCAAGCAGCATCAAATCAAAGGTGGTTAGGGTTAGGAGTGATGACTACAGGACCTAGGGGATAGGTTTTCATAGAGAAGATGGGAAAGCAATCAAGAAAATCATTTCATTGTCTATGTGTATACAGCTTAAACGATAAACTTATTTGGAAAAGCTTGGTTGGCCGTTTGCGCTTGGTTGTTCTTAGGTTTCATTTTGTGGGATTTCAGGCCAGTTATTACTTGTTGGCTCTCTTGTGTAGGCTACCAAGGCTTTAGAGCCACCTTAGCCTAAGGGGCCTCCTGCTTAATTACTTTAACAACATAAAGGCAGAAACTCCATTGCTCAGGGCAGGGATACTAAAGACAAACAAAAGGAACAGTTAAAAAGTAAATCCATGAGTTTAGCCAGTTACGTAAGTTATTCATTCACTCACTGAGTCACATTCATTCTTGCTTTCACTCATTCAACAAGTTGCTATTGATGGCCTGATATGTGCCAGAAATTCTAAGGTCCACATTATACAGAGGTAAGTAAGATACAGTTAATCCTTGAATTCATGAAAAGAATTATTTTAGTGTAACAGATTAAACAGGTCATCAGAGTCAGGCACATTGGAATTTGGGTAAATAAAGTATCAAATACTCCATGTTATCTCTTTCTTTACTTTTCCTCTTACTGCTTTTCATTTCTGGCCATAGCTAGGTACAAACAGCCCAGTGTTAGTCCACATGGCTTCGGTAATATGTTTTCGTTTTCAAGTCTACGCAGTTGCATCTATATACTATACATAGCAAATTATTCACTCCTTTCTGAAATTTTAATATTTCTTTTACTTATGAAAATTTTTCCAATCTTTCTAAGAAACTACAAACAATGCCAAATGAAAGAATATATTTTCTACTTTTGTGGTATCCTCTATGTGAACAGTAAACGAAGTTTCTCTATATTATATTTGCTCAATAATTATCTTGCAATTTGTTTTGGCAGGCATAGCCTCCTGAAAGAAATTGACTGGCAAGAAATAATACCTCCATATTTCTCAATGTTCTTTTTGTTATGATGTATTGAAGGCTGTTTATAATTCTTCTTTGCAAAGAATATAACCCTTTGTTTTGAAATTCAATAAAATTATGCATTTGAATGATGGTAGTTGTTCTTACTTATTAAAAGGTAAAATATTTGCAAACTTTGATAATTCACTCTGAGTAACAAACTTTTTGTGACACATTTAAAAAATAATGTGGATATTCATGTGTCTTAAAATATTAAAATTGAGAATCCTTGAACCATAACATATAATATCTTATAATTTTCTTTTTTCCTTCATTTTATTTGAAGTTTATACTTTACTAATATATTTTACTCTGAAATGTAAGCATTATTTCATTTTTATCCAAAGCTCAACTTTGGTTTAACTGAGACCTTAACAGTGCTCTTTTCTAGAAAAGGTCTTATTGTATGGACTAGGAGGCGAATTTGAGAAATGCAAAATCAAACCAAGAAAATAAAGTATGTTTTTCACAGCTTATTCAATTAGCACGAGGTTAAATATGTCCATTTTCTGGAAAAACCTTTTAAAATATATTTACTTTTATCATCTAAAGCTTAAAGGTTTGATTTATAATATTTATGATGGTAATAATTAAAAGTCCTTATATGTTAAAGTCCTCAAAGTCTCTGTAATTCTTCTCAGTGTTCTATAGTAAGCATTTTTTTTTGGCAGGGGGTGGGGAGTACATAATTAGTATTCTGCTTAGACCAGATAGGAACTGCTAACCAATACAAACCAGGTAAGATTTATCAGCATACAATTATATTTGAGATGATCTTTAAGTAAAACTTTAAATCATTTTAGTTAAATATACTTTGGGTAATATAAATCAGCAGCTCATCACAATAGTCATCTTTTTCATCAAATATATATTTGCTGAATGCCTACTATGTGCAAAATTGCATTTTACACTGCAGAGCTGGTACTAACATTATACAACATGAGAGTCTGGTTCCATAACATTAAGGAGTTTACAATCAAGAGAGAGATTCATGACATGCGTTTCATTAATTAAACTTAAAATCTTTTGAGATGAAGTTATGTAGTCATAGAGAAAGGTAAAGTGCAAGTTGGTGGTACAAACAGCAAGTGAGAAAATAAATGGCATTTTAAATGAACTGAATCATGCGGCTGTGCCACAGGACGTAGGATAAGAAAATAATGAGAATGCCAGGTGGCTGTAACAAAACTTAGAAAGACTGTGAATGTCAGGCAAAGAGATACAAATTTTTTCAGAAGCTTTTGAAAGTCTTCGAACAAGAGGAAGACATGATCCTAACAGAATTATAGGGAACTTACTACAATGGTCACCACATGCATTACTCCTGGCAGTGGTGAGATCCTGAAGGCAATCTGTTCAGGTGAAAGATGTCAAGGAACTAAGCTAAAAAAGAGGCTGTGAAATTGAACAGAGTTTTTCTTTGTAGGTGAAGTCATAGAGATCGGTAGTCCATAATATGATACATACAAAACCTCCCCCACCCCACTCCCCCCGTAAATTAGAGTAGTCACCACGGAGTTTTCATACTCTGCATTTTCGTACCTAGTCAGTTGAAAAAAAATAAAACACATTATTCATTCCTCTTTATAAAGCCTGTGTATACTGAAAGCATTATCAGCCTCGAATAATGGCTGTAGAAAAATGGTTTGTTTCTTTTCATTGATCCTGCTGCCTTATTTCCACCAGGTCTCTCAGTATCAAGGAACACCATGTATGCCACCTTCAATCTGAATCACACAGATCACTTCGTGCGTGATTCAGATTTATGACTAATTTTAACTCTGGACCACTGGGAATGTCACGAAATAATAAGCAATGTGGGATGTGCCTATATGAAGTCCAACAGAATAAATATATCTGCTTCTGCTATTCTGTGAATTATTACTCTATCAGGAGCTACTATGGTCTGATTGTTTGTCTCCTCCTCCCTCATATATGTGGAAACCCTAACCCCTCAAAGTGACAATAATTGAAGGTGAGATCTTTGGCAGTTGCTTAAGTCATGAGGATAGAGGCCTCATGAATGCGATTAGTGTTCTGATAAAAGAAAGCACACAGCGATTCCCGCATCCTCCCAACATGTGAGTATGTAAGAAGTCTGTAACCCAGCTGCAGGCCCTCACCTGACCATGCTGGCAACCGGATCTTGAACTTCCGGCCTCCAGAACTTGGAACAATAAATTTCTGCCATTTAAAATATAATTCTTAGGGAATACAGTCAATAATATTATAACAACTATGTATAGTGCCAAGTGGCTATTAGACTTATCTGGGGAGGTCACTTTGTAAATTATATATATACATCTAGCCACTATGCTGTACACCTGTAACTAATATAAATAATATTGAATGCCAACTGTATTTGAAAAAAGTTTTAAATTAAAAACATTGTTTTATTTGTTTAATATTGGAGAACAATGATATCCTTAGAAATCTTTACAGTCAGTTGTTTAAATATTTGAGCACTGCAAAAAAAGAATAATAAATGTAATTCAAGACTAATTATGTACCAGAAACCAAATTAAATGCTATGTACAAGTGATCCCCCTTAACCCTCAAAATTATTTCATTACCTATGAACTATAATCATACACATTTTATAGTTAAATATATAGAAAAATATAAAATGTTTCCCTCCTTTTCCAATATTTATTTCAATTATTTAATTTGTCATAATGCTTTCCAAAAACTGCTAAATAATGATGATGATAGAGAGGAAATCCCTATCTAATTCCTGATTTTGATAGAGATACCTTTGGAGTATTTTAATTTACAACAGTGTTTGTGATTGGCATTAGATTAGAGCCTTCATTATAATTAAATACCTACCTTGTTAGGTGCATTTTCCTTAAAAATTTTATTGGAAATGACTTCAAATTTTATCTCCTCTACCACTATGACTATATGACTCCTGCTCTTTAATTTGTTGATATGTTGACAGATTTCTTGATAATGAATCATAATTACACTTCTGTAATAAACCCTATTGACATTCTTTATTATTATTTTATTTTTTATTGTTAGACTTACTGGGGTAACATTGGTTAGCAAGAATTACATAGGTTCCAGATGTGCAATTCTACAGTGCATCATCAACTTGTTGCATTATAACTAATATTCTTTTGATATATTGGCAAGATTAAATTTGCTAATATAGTATTTTACTTCTACTTTTGAATTTATATTAATAACTGAAATTGTTCTATTGTTTAGTAAACTGTTACTTCTCCTTTTCATCTTCCCCTACCTAAAGGTCTCTATTCTGATTCATATGCTGTTTCTGTAGTTTTTCCCAGATAGGCTACACCAGTATCTTCTTTTCATCTTGACAGGTGAAGGGTCTTTTGTCTGAGTACATGGTTCTTGAGTTGCAGTCTTTTGTTCATGTGTGGATGTTATTCCATTTCTTTCTACTTCTTGTGTTGTAAGATCTCCGATATCAATTTGGTTTCTTCATTGTGTGAAACTTGTTCTTTTGGCCTGCAAGCTTAGTAAATTTTTTACTATTTCTTTCGAATTCTGAAATTTTATCTAAATATACATGGGGGAGATATGATAAAAAAATATGGTGAATGTTTAAATTTAAAAAAATTATTACAGTGAAAGACACATTACCATGAATTCCCCTCAAAATACTCGTCCCTCACTTCAAACACACTTACGCTGGCCACTTTCCGAAGCAGTTCTTGAAGTCCTCTTTTATGAGTGCCTTCAGTTTCACTGTCATGGCTAACTCAGTGTCTTCAATCAATTCAAAAGGTTTACCTTTCATAGTCATTTTGACTTTAGGGAAAAGTCAGAAGTTGCACAGTGCCAGAAACCAGTGAATAAGGTGAATGAGGACACACTACAATGTTTTTATGTGACAGAAACTTATATCAATGTGTTGTTCAGAGTCCATGATTTACAGCACACTTTAAAACTCACCTTCTTCCAATCAAAGCTCACAAATGACTGACAGCTTGAAACTTGTCACACTGTTACCAAGGTTCAACATGCTGCTTCCCGAATCAAAGATCTCTGCTTTTCTGTTGGATGGCACTTGGCAGTAGCATACACTGTCACTGTATTTTTTGATCATCCCTTGTACGTTTACAAATAATATATGGATACATGTAAAACAATCTGTAATCCCTAGCATATATTTGATTAGTGTATCCTCTACCAAAGTCCAGTGGTTTGTTTAGAGACCGAGTCTGTTGTTGCCATTTTTTCCTAAGCTTTCTTAGCATTTTAATTTATGCCCTCCTTTGTATGTAGAGATCTTTGCCTCAAATAAGAAGCCATTCTCAAATGTTTTTTCTGTTTATCTAGAACAAATCAATCCATAAATTAACTCAATATATCTGCCTCAGACAGTGCATCAATATAATTTGTCCACAATTTATCATAAAAAAACCTAAAGAGATGTGTTTATTTCAGGGTATTCATGAATTATCCTCACTACCACTTGAAAAGTATCCACCCATTCTCATATTAATCTGTCAATGAAGGAAAATCCTTTGAAATAGAGGTTTTTAGAGAGAGAATTAACTAGTCATTAAGCTATACTAAAAAGTGTAAAATATAATAAAATCATTGTGTCAGCAATTACAACAGTATGTATTTTTTTATTGCATTTTTAAGACAACTTGTAAAAAAATGCACCACAGCATCTGATTGCTCGAATAGGAGACTAATTTGTTACTTTCTAACTGACATGTCAGCATTTAGAAGGAAGAAATTACTGACGTCAATCTGCTTGCATCACAAAAAAATAATTGTAAAAAAGGGAGAAATTCTCAATGCTAATTTGGGTAATGTGGAAAAAGTACATTTGATATATTCTCACTCATGAATCCACAACTTGAAATAAGTTTTAGTAAAAAACAAGCTATCAGGAATATTTGGAATCTCAAATACAAAATATAAGATAAATGTTTTCTTTGAAATACACACTCATTTTAGTTAAGTAGCAAACTCATTTCCTTATATACTTGAAGTTACTATTGTAATTTAGAATTCTGAAATTTCAGACAGATCCCTTTAAAGGTGTAGAAATCATTACCAACAATGAAACTAAGAAAGCTACCTCATCCTAGACTAGAGGAAGCTGAGCTCTCCACTTGTCCCAAAAGCCAGAATGAGTTTAATGCTACATAAATTGAGAAAACGCTTTGAAATGCTTTTTTTCTTTTTTACATTTCTTCTGTCAGCTGAGAAAAATCAATACTACTTCAAGAAGGTCATAGGGCAAAATTACAAAACAAAATTACAAGTCTATGGAGAAAGATAAGCTATTTTGTTTTCCTTTTGTATTATCCCTTTTCATTTATAGTATCTCCCCTTCAGTAACAAACAGCATCTGTCAGGCAGACCCATAAGGGAGTCTTGGCACCCCATATTTTCCACAGTTGTTCTTGAACGTAGTTTTTCTACCTGTTTCATATCATTTTAAATTATTTGGCTGGCAAACTAACACTCTAAATGCATGGAGAAAGGTATTATTTTCATGTTACCAAGGAGTGCATGTGGGAAAATAGTTCTGGCTCATGATCATATAAATTTTAGTGACAATACACACACAAAGGAAAAATCTTATTTTTGATTTTGAAATCTCAAGTTAATTTTGAGAAACGAATAAGATGATACAGGTTAACATTTTGTCAAATGTAAGAAATCTTAGAAATTTAAATATTCTTATTATAATATTCTTTATGTTAAGTATTTTCAAACTTGAATTATATGTTATTTTAAATCAAATAAAATTTTTTTCTATTTTATTTTAATGTTATTTTATTAGTGCAAATACAGAACTATGGTTAAACTTCTTTTGCTTATTTGCTAATGCAACTATCATAATTCAAAGACAAATTTACAAATTAATCACAAACAAAACACTCAAAGCAGTAAAATTCTAATTAACAACCATAAATGAGTATGATAGATGATATTGGGTTAGAAATAAATCAATGATTTTGTTTTTAAATTAGAAAAATGATGTGCCAGGTCTTGTTCTATATTATAATCTGTTTTTCTCTCATTTTCTTCAATAATACTGATGTAGAATACACTGATTACAAACTATATTGGAAAATATGGACTTAAAAATATTAAGGCTTTGTTTTCTGATTAAAGATAATCGTACGTCATATTTATCCAACAATCCACTAATGAGTATTTGTCACTTTAAAGGTGTGCCATTTGATTATTATAATGCTACTACCACATTACTTTAAATATAAAATTAACACTGCCATTTAATAAACTCTGAATTGAATAAGTATACAGTCCAATCATTGTTAGAACAGAAAAATACTCCTGACTTACCTATTGCTACTTCAAAAACACAGTGTTACAGCTTGGTACATGCAAATAGGTGATCCAAATACAAGAAGATACTTCAAAATGTGAACATGATACTAATTTGTTTTGAATTTTGCTGCCTACACTAGAGTATGCTGTTAACCACCCAGTTTCCCTGATTCTTAGCATTATTTAGACTACTGGATATCGTTGCTTCCAAAAGCATGAGCACTAAATCATTTGGCTTTTTACTCGTCAAAAATATGATAGTAAATAGAGATATATTGGTCATGAAATGTTAGCAATCTTCAGTTGTACAATGGGTAATATGAAGTTGAACATGCTTTTAGTATTTCTTAAGAAAAAACAAAATATAACAATCTTAGAGAGAATCAAGAGTCCCAACAGCATTTCTAAATATGCCCACAGTCATCAATTTGAGAAATTCTGCCATACTGATTCCCAGAAAAGAGTCTATTAAACAATTAAATAAAAACAAAAACAAGTTTCTTGCTTACCATCATCATTATGTCCATTATCATTATTTCTATAATTATTTTGAAATGTATAAATTTAATCTGGTTAGACATGCTATTCTTAAGAATTCTAATTTCAGAACAATAAAAGTTTCTTATTGAAAAATTAATTTTTCTCTACTTGAATGAATTAATTCATTCTTCACTTCCCAATATATATATTCTCCACAAGCATTTTATTATAATAATTATATTAATCTGAGCAGATGGCAACCAAAATATTACAAACTATCTTCAGAGTGGAAGACGGAGATGGAATAGTTACTCCTTTCTGCCATAAGATAAAGACTTACAGAAGCACATAATTTGAGGAACTGGTGCTTAAAATTGAGTGTTTTAGAAATAGATACATATTATAGACATATTAATAGATAAAGCATATTATAAAACATCATAATTCAGTGAAGTGAGTTTTCTAAGAAAAAAATTACTCTCTGGCCATTATTTTCAAAATCTAGTAGAGAAGAATTGTCTGATAATTTTTAAGAGGAAAGAAAGCTAGTAAGTTGAATATGAACCTGAAGTTTATCCAGGACACATTAGGTAAAGTTTTATAAAGTTTATACACATTGACTTCGAATAGACAACTGAGCAAACATGTGTTAAGTATTGGATAATTTTAAAATAAGTAATATAAGATAAAAATATTAGTTAGAATTATGATAAATAGATATTACTAAGGCAGAAAAACATTAAAAATGAAATGAAATTAGAAAAATCTATGCTAATGAATTGAGCTTTTACGCTCTTTGGGATACTCGTAACATCATAGATATTGCAGATGGGGACTTCTTTAGAGATTAGCTTTGTCCATATTTTAGATTAGTCAAAATGTCTCACTTTGGTAGGTTGGACACGAAAAGGGATAAAATTTTTAGTTACCTTGTAATTTTCAGTTATTTCTTTAGTTCAGTCTGACCAAAGGTCCTACCAGTAGCCAGAGAATCTAATTAAGTGCTTTCTTTCTCTTAAGCACTACATCTATATTAGCTGTTGGGCCATTGGACCATAACTATATTCCTAGTAGATGTTATTTCTCAATTTCTTAATCTTAAAATGGGAATTAAAATCCAAGAGAGTTGTAAAGATTAAAGGAGATAACATAGATAAAATATCAGAGAGCCTGGCACAGATTTCAAATCTTATGAAAGATCACAATTATAGTAATGCCATCATAATTTGATGATAATCCCCCTCATAAGTCTCGTTACTCAATGATTATGGCTTTTATGTATGTGTTTAGAAAGTCTCAGGCAACTATGCTATATTAACAAACATATAGAACGGTATTAGTTCTTCATTCAAACATATTTTACCTGATCCTAATTTTTTTCTTCATCAAGATTGTTTTATTAAATTTCATATTATTTTAGGAAACTAAAAACTAGCCTTAAAAACATGCTTGTTGACAAAAAGGGAGGGAAATGGATAGGAAGAATTTTGAGAGAGAAGAAGAAATGAGGAAAGAAAAGAGAAAAAAGATTTAAAAAGACAGATTCAAACAGAAATCATGGGAGAGAATAATGCGGCCGATATAGAGCATGCCTGATCGATGCAGTGTTTTCCGACCTGAAACCTAAGAAGTCTTTGTTCTGAAGCCTTAGGGGTAAGGGCCTCACAACTGTGAATGAGTTAGCATGGTTGGCTCTGCGATGGGTGGTTTTCCAAGGCGACCTTCATGTTTCCCAGACTTAAATGGGCAGGTCTACTGAACGTGATTTTCGGGCCTGGATAACAATGCTTTAGACAACCTCCTGTCCCCAGTGGCCTGCGCCTACATGCCCAATTGCCAGCTTCTACTGTGACTTGACAACTTCTTGATAAGCTTTCTTTACAAGGCTGCATTACTCAGAAATTTGGAGACCACCTAGGAGATCTGAATCTGAAAATTATGCCTCTGCATAATTTTTAGGGCACACACTACAATTTATGTGATGGTTATTGAATAGGTTAAATTACATGGGTGTGGACAACCAGAATTTTTTTCCTTCTCATTAACTGACTTCAAACACATTTTTAAAGATTTCCCTCCTACTTGCCTATGAAAAACTTGAGGAAATTCTGTATCGTTGGGGTTACTTATAAATATTAATGTCTTATTTTCAAATGTCAAAAAGTGCAAACTAATTGTATTAGTTTTCTCTTGTAACAAATTATCACAAAGCTAACAAATTAAACAACACAAATTTATTACCTTACAATTGTGTACATCAGAAGGCCAGGTTGGCTCTGCTGGTTTTTCTGTCCTGGGTTTCAAATGCTAAAATGAATTTGCTTTCCAGCTCATTCAAGTTGTTGGCTGAATCCAGTTCCTTATAATTATAGGACTTAACTCCCTGTTTTCTTACTGACTAGAAGCTGGAGATCACTCTTAGCTCTTAGAGTCCTCAGTTTGGTCCTGCACATGAGCCCCTGCAATTTAGTGTCAGAAGCAGTAGTCAAATACATCTTATCCTTGGAATCTCTCTGAATTCTCCTTCTACTGCATTTCTTTTCAGCCTTCACATAAAGAAAGTTCTCTGAGTTTAAGGGTTTATGTGATTAAATTGGGCCTTCTTGAATAATCCAGGAAAATCTTCTTTTCTTAATTGAATCTACACAATACCTCATATTCACAGGTTTTGGAATTAGAAGATCATTATTCTGCCTGTCATACCAATCTCAATAAAAATTTCAATTTTTCATCTAGTTCAAAGCTTCTTTTACTACCCTCCCTCAGCTCAGGTCATTCTATAATTCTACACTTTAAGGGCAGAAGGTGTTTTAGTTTATAATTTTATTCTCTTCCACTTATCTTCTCCACACTATTTGTGACTCTTCTGGCTTTTCCAGGTTTTAAGACATGGAATGAAAGATTTTAGAATGTTTCAGTTAACTAGAGCTGATGTAAACTGGCATGGTGGTCTCTCTGTGACTCATGCCCAACTATCCTACTTTTCTCACATGGACTGCTACCATAAATTCTTTGAAAATGTCCCTGAACTTTCTACTTATTTAATATAAACCCCTGGAAAAACCTACTATGGAATAAGCATGATAACCAATATTTATTTTGGCACTCTTCCTTATTATTGGAATATTATAAAATATGACTTCAAATCTAGCAATAATGAAGATTTTTGCTTTTTATTAATTAATAACACACATTTATGCTTTTATGTACAGATCATAGCTAGAAGCATAGATTATGAATTAGAGTTGTATAAGTCCAGGTCCTGACACTATTCTCTGAGTGACTTTGAAAGTTTCATAGCCTCTTTCAGCTTCAGATTCTCTATGTAAATATGTAGATAATAATGCCTAACACACAGGGCTGTTGCCAGACAAAAATTAATAAAAGTAGACTAGAGCTTGGCATTTCTAAAGCTTTTAATTAGTAACCATTACTATTTTGTTATAGATTTTCCACAGTCTTAAGTAATCTCCTATTCTTCCTGCTTATACGAGGTCTGACAATTACGTTCATGAAATTGCCACTTTGTGCTAATGTTGGCAGCACTGTACAAACAATTCAATAAGATTTCATAACCTTGGTATATCTGTGTCTCACAGCTGTGCTCATGTCGATGTGTGGTGGTGTCTTGCTGAGTGCTATTCATTATTGTTTTTTTGTTGTTGTTTTTTCTATTCATTATTGTTGTTGCATGTTTTTGTGTGGCAAGAGTTGAAGTGAAACCAGGGGCATGTTAGTCCAGGTATATGGGGATAATGCTATGAAGAAAATGGCAGTGTACAAGTGGACTAAAGGTTTTTCTGAGGGGAGAAAAAGTGTCACTGAGGAAGAGAGGTCAGGATGGCTAATAACAAGCAGAACTAATGAAAATGCTTTGCAAAATCAAAGTTTGCCGAGACCTGTTTGAAAGGCAAGATGATGTTTTAGGCCATGTTATCACTGGTGATGAAACATGGGTATATCAATACAACCCTAAAACAAAGTATCAACATGTACAATGGAAGTCAGCCAATTCTCAACGACCAAAAAAGTTCTATCACTCCAAATCAAGAGTCAAAATAATGTTGTTAACCTTTTAAGATATCAGAGGAATTGTTCATTATGAATTTGTACCAACTCAACAGTCAACCAAGTTTACTATTTGACTGTGCTAAAAATGCTGCATGAAAAAGTTAGACAAAAATGACCTAAACTTTTCACCAACAACTCATGGTTCTTGCATCACGACCATGTACCACCTCACAGGTGAGTGAGTTTTTAACCAGTAAACAAATAACTGTATTAGAACACCCTTCTTACTCACCTGATCTGGCCCCCAATGACTTTCTTCTTTACCTGAAGATCAAGGAAATATTGAAAGGAAGACATTTTGATGACATTCAGGATATCAAGGGTCATACAACAACAGCACTGATGGCCATTCCCAAAAGAGTTCCAAAACTGCTTTGAAGGATGGACTAGGCACTGGCATCAGTGCATAGCTTCCCAAGGGGAGTACTTCAAAGGCGACTGTAGTGATATTCAGCAATGAGCACTTTTCCTAGGATGAGTTCTCAAACTAAACTGTCAGGGCTCGTAATCTCCTCGTCTCTTTTCATATACTCATTGTTTAAAAACTCCTCTCTTTCTAGAATGAGCTCCTCCTATCTCCTTGCCCAAATACTGCCTTCACCCACGACCACCCCCACTCCCTACACACAGTTTGTGTATAACTTCCTTTGCTTCCCACAGAATTTTTTCTCTATTTCATCCCTGATTACATTTCCTTTGTCAACATATCTGAACAAAGATCAATAGAAACACACTTGCAGTTAAAAAAGTTGGGTTTCTGATTTGCAGTAGCAAGGACAAACATACTCCATGAGGAATCATGGGGAGTCTCGGTAACAGAGTTTTAGAAAAGACTTATTATTATAGACTTTCTGTTTCTGTTTTCTTCTTATCTTATATTAGTTTCCTGTCTCTTTCCGACTAAATTAATATATCTCTTAAATTAAAGAATTATTCATTAGTATACCTCAAGAACTTGCCATGATACTAGACATATAATAGGATACAATGAATATTTGTTCAATTAGTATCTTTTTTTACAGTTAACTTATTAGTAAATTAGTATCTTACATAACCAAATATGTGACTAGTTTTTTAACAGACATCTAAAGGGAATAGTCATTTATTTATTGAATATCTATCACTTCTATCATCATTTACCGGTTTCTTCTATATGTAGCCAATAAACAAACACACAGCGTATTTCTAATTAAAAGTAAGTGTAAACTACAAAATTTTTTTTCTTAAAAGAAGAATCTTGGTTTAAAATCAAATGTGTTGTGAAGAATATAAAATTAATTATAATTTACAATTAAAGTTTTTAGATAGTAGCCTTATAAAGGAAGTCTAAATTACAATATCTATTTGCTAATTGACATTTTTTACACTGTTTGCATTCACATTGAAATTACAGTACTTTGTCCTTGACAAACCTTGTAATGATCATAAGTTTATTTATGCTGGATCCATGGATAATACTTATAAAAATATGAGCACAGCATCTCATATCTGGGCTATGTGCTTGAGCACCAGCTAGTGACACTATGAGAACACATTACACTAATAAATAATTAAACTGACTTCTCTCCTCTCCCTAGGGCCCCACTGACAGATGAGACTAGGTAGTATATTCTCAAAGCACCACTGTACTTGTGATGCATTGGAACAGAATGCCACCAGAGAGTCTTTCCCTCACGTGAAATACTGCTCTGTCACAGGGTCTTAGAGATCTAAGCATCCATTTCTGAATCTAGTCCATGGGCTTATTTGAGAAATAAAATCAAAGCTTTTAAAATTTATTTTTTTAATTTTAATATATCAAAAACTGAAATGCATATATGTATGATAGCTGGGAGCTTGAGCAATTCAAACTCATAAATAATGCATTTTCCATTATTGTATATATGTGAAAAGGCTAGCTTACCTTCTAAGGAAGAAAAGCTTAAGGTAAAGGGCAGACATACTAAACAACTGTCTGTAAGAATGAGTGTGATTACGGGCCCTGGGATGAAAAGAAGCAGTTTATATGAGGCTTAGGAAAAAAGACTCAGAATTACCATACACACACAAAAAGATGCAGTGAAATTTCTTTACTTCAGTTCTGAAATCTTTCTGCTCAAAGCTTAAAGCCTATGGTATTAACATCACACATTTAAGTGATTATAAACAGAACAGAATAAAGGAGTCACTCCCTGTGCAGGCTCAACAATAGAAAGGAAATATAAAGCCTGTGAAATCCAGTCTGGCTACTCCGTAGCTATTTGGATGTATAGCTTTTGGTAAAAGATTAATCTGAGCCAAGATAACTATCCAGTTTAATCAACTCGGCCAAAGAACCATCAAAACCATGTGATGGTAAGGGGAAGTATGATAGGGCTACTCTGCCCAGATGTGCAGACTGTGCCTGACTGAAGGTACTTGGCTAAAGGAACACAGGGGGATTTGAAATACATTGGACACTGCTCACTAAGCCAGAAGGCTAATGTGCAGGGCTCAACTCAGAGCATGGGGTCTCCTGTCTAACTGTTCCCAGAATGAGTGACATTTATGAACTGTCTGTCCATAGGGCGTACCTTTTTATAATTTATGCAAAGGGACCATATTTGCTTCTAGAGTACATGGCAAAGAGGTGAAAGTCAGATGCAATGGTATCAGTTACATGATGTTTGGTAGATAAAAATAATTTCAATCCATTTCAGAAGGTCCAGCGTAGGTCTAAGTGTTGTATGGCTTAGTAACACCTTAAGACTCAGCCTAATTTACTAATTGCAAAAGAACTGGTTGGATCCATGCCATAACCTTTCTCAGAAACCTCTCTGATACTATGGGTCATTTTCATGATTTTAACTTCATTCAACACTTGATTTTTATTCTGTGCATTTATAGACTCCCTGTTCAGCTGGTTAATGCTCACAAATCACAGAATCCATATTTCCTCCTGAATTATTACTTCCTACTTCGATGAAACCATGGATGACAGTCATCATCTAAAATACTACAGCATTTGCTATCAAAATGATACAGATCTGACAACTGAAACCAGTGTCTCCCAGCTTTGCCAAAAATTATTCATATTTTTGTCTGGATACAGGATATTCTGGGGTTCCTGGGGGAAAGAGAGTGCTTAGATAACAAAAGTGTAATTGGAAGATTGTATATATAGTCACTGAACAGCCAGTTATGTTATAATATTTTAATAATTTGGCAAATAGTACAGTCATTTCAGGGCATATGGGCTGATTATCAGTCATGGGTGGAGCTGACCTTATGCTTTTACCCATATTCTTCCTATTTGTAGTTTACACCCAACTCTTGTTGTCATTCTGCTAACTGCCACTTATGCTTCCCTTGCAAGTCAAGCCTAGCACCTCAAGTGAATAAATCCCTAACACTTCCATTATTAACCACTGTTGGGAGTGCTTAGAGTAGTTTATTTAGAAATTTCTTACTTTGCAACTGAAAGAATACTAACATAATTTCTTATGTCTTCAGTACCTTATTTCTTCAAATATAATCTTTATCAATTATATGTTATTCATTGATTCCTTACATTACACACACAAAACTACAAAAAAAAATCAGGTTGTTCTATCCTAAAATTCTCTTTTTTCTAGCCTGCTTCCCCCGATTTTTTTCTTCCTTTGAACACCAAAATTCTGGAAGTAGGGCCTTTACTTCAATTCTTTATATTATTTAGACTAAAAATCCATTATAATATGAATCTTTATTAGACTAATATGTTAAATATTTGACATATTAGTCTACTAAAGATTCCTGCTAAGAAAATTAATTATCTGCAAGGTTCTAATTCTCTGGTTTATTTTCTTATCTTAAAAAGTTGCTGTCTACCTTCCTTAGAACATTCTGTCTAAGTCTTCTCTGAAAATATTTTTCTCTGCCTGCTGTATAGATTTTACTGTTGTCTCATTATTTGCTTTTGGGTCTTTTTCTCTTCTAATTCTGTATTCTTTTTCTGGGCAATCCTGTCCATGACATTCATTTCCTACACTATTATGGATTTTAAATATTTATTTCCAAATCTCATCTACTTTTTTAAGAACTAAAATGCTACAGTTTTAGATCCTTACTAAAGTTCCTTCTCAGATGCCTAGTCACCCAAAGTGCAATGCCCCTCCAACCTAAGTTTGTTTTCATCATCCTCAAAATAAACTTGCTTCTACTTCTGCCCTCCCAAACTGGTTTTATGTGACTTTTATCTACTTGGAATCACCTGCCCTCAATAATGTAGCATACAGAGCTTGCATAACATCAATCATACTGATGAACTCATCATCCCCACTGCTCCTGCTGATTTTGTATGTGTTATTTTTTCATCATTTTAAGACTTTCCACTCTAGAGGTTGTTACCTTTAACTGACACACATGACTTAACACTGCAGTGTGGATCACATCCTATTCCTTCTTAAATATTCCTTCAAATCTCATGCAGATGAAGAGATTAAGTTCTGTTAAAGTTCTTTTCTCATCATCGTAGGAATAATTGCTAACTTATCAGTGTTTTATTTCTTTGTCCCTACCCCCTTTCTTTAAACACATAAAACTATCTTATATACCGCTGTCTCATCATCTATTCTAGTTCTTTGCAGAGGAGGGATTATCTAATAAATCAAAATGCATCACGTGCTGGTATTTCTCTAACTACCCTTGCAGGCAATATAGAATAACCCTCAGCAACTTTATTTACTCCTTCTTGTACCTCAATAAAATTTTTAATTGAGATTTAGCATTTAGATTTTGTTACCTTTCTTGCGCTTTTTGAAATGTCACAATTGTATCAGGGAAAGGGAAAAATCATATATAATTAAAATTGTTAGGAGGTATTTTTGAAAACTATACTATTTTCAAAACAATAGTAAAATAATGGCAGAAGTATAGTTGCTATTTCAGAAAAGGTACATTAAAGGAAAAAGACAAAAAATGAGAACTTGTTTCAGACTTGTAAGACCCACATTTTAAGTAGCTGTGTAGAAAAATAAATAGACCCAAAGTAAACAGAATTCAACTTACATGGTTTTGGTAGTTTGAACCTGTATTGCATCACTTCACAGGAAAATGAACCACTAGAAAGTCAACGCATAATTTATTACCCTTGCTTCTATATATATTTGGAATCTTAAGAGGTCGTACCATCTACTTCTAAAGAAATTACACTACATGTGAAATTCTTATGTTCTCTAAGGAAGAGAGCAGATGTGTGGTGTTACTCAACTAAGATTCTGTATTAAAAATAGATATGGAAGATGAAAGAAGTATCCATAGGATACCACTTACTTTTGAAAACTAACATATATACTCGAGCAACTCTTTTCCTGAATTGCTTCAAATAGATCATACATAAAATTTTTCTGAAGACTGATTTTTTTTAGTTCTTATCAGACACATTACTACTGACATTGGAAATAGGTTTTCCACGCATCAGGCTAGTGAGCCTTGGATGTACAATTAAAGAGCTAATCAGGGAAGTACCCATTATTTCCAAATAATTCTGAGGTTTTTACTTAGGTTAAACCTGCTTTATCTTTCTTAAATAATCTTATTTTACTGTCCTATCATCCCCCATTTCTACATGAATATAATCTGTGATGTCAAAATTGTCTGATACAGAAAAAGATTATATTGGGGGTTTAGAGGAGTACGTTTTACAGCCTCATTGCTATTCGAATGATCTTCACAAAAGTTAACTGAACTCAGAATTATCAGGTAAATAAAAAAAATAAGAATGCTTTTCTGATACTGAAGTTTGCTTTTATAATCCCACAGTTGAGATATCTGCCACAACAGAATTTACATGAATATGGATGTTATGTATGTGTATATACGAAGAGCAAATATCTCAGAAAGAGAAAGAGCAGGGCTTTGCAGTGGGAGCTTGGCAATTAGGATGATGCGAGATAGCTACTACCGTATGCATAACAGTCATCAGCTGTGGCTGGAAACTGCTAAGTGCTCAGAACAACAACAAAGCCCGTGATGCAGAGGCTCTGCCATCAAAGAACTTGCAAAACGAGTGGAAGAGAAAACAGGTAGAAATGCTTTCACTAACATACATATCTTTGACAGACAATGCGTGACTGAATTGCATGTATTTTAATGTGGGAACACTAGTAAGAGGCTTATAACTCATCCTGGAAGCTGCCTTAGGAGAGGATACAAGAGCAGAGGCTTAAGTAAGGAGGCAGAGTTCTCAGCCGAGATTTGGAGTGGTCGGTGAGGTAGGACATTTCCAGTCAGGCAGATCTGCTGCAGTAGCAGAGGAATAAAGCAAAGGCATTATTTCATAAGAGAATAAGGTATGAAGTAGATTTCCACATCAAAAGTTTATTGTAAGAATTGAATTAAATGAGCTTATCTCTGTAAAGCGTTTACATATATTACACACTACACAAGTATTAAATAAATTTTCAAAGACTACATTACCAAGAAAAACTATAAAAAACAATTTGTATAGAAAGGGGAGTTTTAACAAAAAAAATGAGGGATGGCTGGTATCTAAAGTAAAATAATCCTATTTATTGTCATATTCCTATCCTGTTCTGAGCTACCTTTACATAAAGAAAAATAGTAATATCCTTTATCCTGTCAGTTAAGTGCATCTTTTTAATGGAAATTTGCTGCAGAGAAACTTTCCCCCTCTGCAGTATTTCTTATATGAGAATGTAGAATCTGGAAAAAATAAAATTTGAAATATTTGCCAAAGAAAACAAAAATACTAATTTAAAAAGATATACACACAATTATGTTCACTACAGCATTATTTACAAGAGCCAAAATATGAGAGCAACATGCATATTCAGCAACAGATAAATGGATAAGGATATGGTGTGTGTATATACAATGAAATATAACTCAGATATAAAAAAGAGTGAAATCATTCTGTTTATAACAACACGGAAGCACCTAGAGGAGTTTATGCTCAATGAAATAAGTCAGAAGGAGAAAGACAAATACTGTATGGTCTTACTTGTATGTGGAAAGTAAAAAAGAAAACAAACAAGCAAACAAAACAAAACAGAAACAGAGTTAACTGGTGGTTGACACTGGAAAGGGTGGTAGAGGGGAGGGTGGTGGAATGGATGGTGAAAAATGTGAAAAGAATTAACAGGTACAATCTTCTAGTTATAAAATAAACAAGACGTGGGAATGTAACATATTGCTAGGGAATACAGTCAATAATATTGTAATAACTTTGTAATAACTCTGAAAGATGGTTACTGTATTTATAGTGGTGATCACTTTAGAAGGTATATATATTTCAACTCACTTTGTTGCATACCTGAAGTAAAATGACATTGTATGCCAACTATGATTATTTAAAAAGGTGTCAAATAAATTAGAGAACCCTGTCAACCATGGCTCTCTCATAAGGCAATTTAGCATATTAAAGGCTCAAGAAGCCTAAAAAAGCATAACAAAACAACCAAAAAAAGTGGGATTAGAAGGAAGCTTCCTTAACATGATAAAGGACATTTATGAAAAACCACAGCTAACATCATATTCAATGGTGAAAGCCTGAAGTCTTCCCCTCTAAGATCAAAAACAAGACAAGAATATCACTTTTACCACTGCTAGTCAACATTGTATAGGAAGTGCTAGGTATAACAATAAAATAAGAAAAAGATGAAAACATATCCTATTTGAAAAGAAAGAAGTAATGCTATCTATATTCACAAATCACGATTCTACATTTAGAAATCCCGAAGACTCCATAACTACTAGTGCTTCTACAAAGTTGGAGATAGTAAATTGTAGAGTAGTTGCAGAGTAGATCAACATGCAAAAAATAAGCTGTTATTTTCAGGCAAAAGAAATGAATAATCCAAAAATAAAACTAAAAAAGAAATTTCACTTATCCCCCATTATCTGTGTTTCCATTTCCCACAGTTTCCATTACACACAATGAACTACAGTGTGAAAATATTAAATGGTTTGTATTTTGTGAGAAAGGCAGAGAGAGAGAGAACGAGAGGGAGGGAGGGAGGGAAAGAGGAAGGGAAGAAAGAAAAGAGAGACACACCACTCCGTATAAATCTTATTACAGTGTATTGTTGTAATTGTTCTAGTTTATTATTAGTTATAGTTGATAATCTATTACTGTTTTAATAAATTATACATATATATTTTATAAATTAAACTTTATCATAGTTACGTTTGTATAGAAAAAAACAGTATATACAGGGTTCATTACTATCCACAGTTTCAGGCATCCACTAAGAGTCTTGGAATACAAATCTTGTATACAAAAACAGGAAACCATTCAGATAACTATGACTAGAAAAAGGCAGCCTAAAAATGTGCAATGCTGTGCTTGCCATTACCTTGGGTTACATAGCAAGATAAGGGAGCCACTACTTCACTGGAACAAGCTAAAAAATCACAAATGCATTTTATTGCAAACATATTAATAAAGAAAATTTTGAGGCTTAGGTATCAAAACTGTATTTTATTTTATTGAATGTATTTGAATAAAATTAAGAGAACTGAAAACTGAATCATACACAATAAAATAATGACCTTATTACATTTTAAATATTGTAATGTATTGCTGCTATATATACAAAATTATGTACACATAAATTTATAAAATGAGATTAAGCCAATTTTTGCTCAATAGACTCAAGTCTGCTTAAATTTTTGCAACTTAACATACCAATATTGTTTTCCAGAACTTTCTATCTTTACAAATGATCATATTTTTATTCTGCAGTCTTTTAAGCTATTCAGATCAGATGTTAGATCCATTGACAATTAAACACCTGTGCTATATAACTTTGTGCTGATTCTATGTGAAAATTCCAGATTGGACACCTATACTCATTAAAACTAACGAGAGCTTCATAGTTAATACTCTATATACCAGGACGTATATTGTTCCCTAGGGTTCAATAGCCCTTAATTTTTTCTCATTTCTTACCTGTTGTGCCAACTGCTAATAACTGGAATATGCCATCTGCTTCTTGAACATATTTACTTAAAGCGGAAAGAAAAGAAGGAATAGCTGCTTATACTGTGGATTCAACCACAGCAGGTACTAGAAATATAAACAAAACTCTTAACATTCTTGTCTGGTGCTAATTTTTGCAGTCATTAATATTAACAGAAGGTAGTTCTTAAGAAACTTCTATTCCTTCTAAAGCAATTCTTTAGACATTAAAATTTCTATGTCTAAAATTTTTTCTGGGAAAAAGATGAAATGTGTGTGATAGATGTGGCACAATTTCATTACTAAAATGACTATATATACTCCTACTGAAAGTAGGAAAATATTTTCTAGGTCAAAATATTCAGTTTTGTTTTTATAAAACATTTGTTTTGTAGTTGACTGGTTGACTTGGTTACATCTTTGTCTTTCATAATAGAAAAGATTTATAATGATCAGAATACTATCTCAGGTTCTTTATTGCACTGTAATCCCTTGATACAGGATCAAGAACAGAGTATGTATTTAATGTTTTTAAATTTTTTTCTATTTTATTATACTAAAAATAATTTCTTACATTAAATATATACAGCAAAAGATTGATACCTCTAGATAGCACTTAGTAGCATCAGCTATTACCTAGAAGACCAAAGCTCCCTCTTAGAAAACAAAAATATTTTTGAAAGCATCAAAAACAACAATTTAAGAGGAGAAAAATTCCAAAGAAGCAAGAGCCTTTAAGAATAAATCCGAGAATCTATAGCTGACCTGGAATGCATTAATCCAGCCTGGTCACTGGCTAGACTAGAGACTTGGATTTAAAATTAGTTTGCCCATCAGATCATTTAATGAATTGGGAAAATTGAGCTGAAATGGAACTTAGAGAGTTAAGGAAAAGACTGAAAAACAAAGTATTAATAACATGCTTGAGGGCTTCAAGGTGCTTAGGGTTAGGAAGCCTCCCTATGAGTTGGGCTTGAGAACACCAAGCAAAATTTTAAGCCCTAGAGGGAGGGGTAAATTAAAACCGGACTTCCAACAACTTTTTGGTCTAAATTCAGCAAGTATGCAGTTTAATTTGCAGTTCTATGATGAAAATGACATTCAACACATCTTCAAGAGTTTACTATTTGTATATAATGCTATTTTATATAAAGTGTCCAAGTTTTTGCCTGTTGTTAATTTAATCAAGCTTTTTGTGTTATCATGTTGGTTTTTAGGAAGAGAGAGAAATCCAGCAAAACAACACAAATACGTTATAAAGATTATAAAAGTCATATATTACAGAACAGTATTTCTTTTGAATATAAATGACAAATCCTATCCTTTGTATAAAAATTGATTCCACTGACAGAATGAAGGTAATGAATAATGACCCAAGTGGGTCTTATTGTATAGGTGATTTAGTATTAATATTAGAAGACCGATCTTTGTGACTCAACATGTTAGTAAAAAAAAAAAACTTACTTAAATGTCTTGATAGATTCCAAAAATATATTTGACAAAAATTTTAATTGATAAACTAGTAACAATAATAATACATCATTAATATAATAAAAATTATTTATAAGCATCTATAGAAAATGCAAGCTAGCTGATTAAATAATGAAGAAATTCCTCCTGAGAATAGGAATAAATAAGGATACCTATCATGATTTAAAAAAAACTTAAAGAGAATATTATTTATAACAGCATTAAAATGATCATATATTTAGAAATAAATCTAACAAAGTTAACTTTTATACAAAATGTAAAAAAATTTAAAGAAATTTTTGAAAGACCAAAATAAAAGAGTTAGATACTAAAACAGGAATGTTATTCCCTTCCCCCAAATTATCTTAAAATTTTGAAAACATCCAAATAAAATACTGTAATATGTGATTTTATGTGTACATGAACATACAAGTTGTATAAATTACCTTGAGACTGGTGTTTTATACAAACAGAATTTCAAAAATGTTTTTCTCTGATTGCATTGTGCTAATCTTTTCATGATTTTTTTTTTTTTGGAGTACTTCTGATAAATTCCTATTTTTATAGAAAATAATACATTTTATCCACTTTTACAATTATTCTTAGTATTTGAGAAAAAGAAGTTTGTTTTATTTGATTGTCATTTCCCTCTTGTTATTTTTTATTTTGTACAGTTGTAATCTTTCCCTTTTTATGGTGATTAAGTCAGTTAAGGTCTGATTATTTTATTGTTCTTATTTTTGAAATATTATTTTCTGCATTTCTCATTTTAGCATTAATCTTTTCTTCTTACATTACTTTCATTTTACATTTTTCTAACTTTTTAAATTTTATGATTATTTGATAATTTTTATCCTTTTATTTTTAAATAAAATTAAGTAAAGCTGTGAATTTCCCTGTAAACATTATTTCAAATATTTCCAGTTTATTCCAACATACATTATTTATAAAAATAGCCTTACAAAAATATTCAGTTACTCAAGTTTATATTTAGTCTGTGATCCAAGAATTAAAAGGAAGCAATTTTATTTGTTCATTTTTTTGTTTAATTTTCATAGAGTTGGCGCACTGTTATCTCAATTTGTTTTTCTTATCATACTATTCTTGATCAGAAACTGGTGGGAAGGAGGGCGAGAGAGCAAATGGGGTGTGTGTGTGTGTGTGTGTGTGTGTGTGTGTGTGTGTGTAGGGTGGGGGGCAAGAATTACCAAAGAAATTGTAGAGATGCTGTTCACCTGCAAAATAGAAGATGAAAGTTGACTTGATCTTCAATCTAATAAAAATGCTTTAAAGTTAATCCTGGAAGAGGGCTGTCCTTTACAGTTTTTAAACAGGACTGAACTTCAAATTTCCATTTACAGTTTCTTTCTCAGAATTACACTCGTGAAAATGACATTATGAAATGTCAATGGCAGACAGTTATCAAGGTCAGAATAATAAAACGTGAACTATAAACCAAAGAAAATTAATGATCAAATAAGTAATGAGATGTCTATAGTAATATATATTTTATATGTCTCTATATTATGAAGTAATGTTATTTTCTTTAGATGCCTGTCTTGACATTGTAAAACTTTCACACAAAGTTCCTGAATCTATTGAGAAGTCTGGCATTTTTAGTCATAAACCCTGGGGAAATACTAAGTAGCAGAAATAGGAGAATAAAAGCAGATAATATATTTAATATTTAGAATTCTGTGTAGCTAAATGGTACCCTGGCTGCTCTATTATCACAGTAACTGGGTATAGTGCCAAAAAATTATAGGTTGTAGTTAAACATCCTCCCCACACATAATATTCAAATGCCAGCATCGTAAGATCACTAATTGTCGGCATCAGAAGATTATTGCCATTAGGTCTATAGAAGTATCGAGAAGGCATATTGTGGTGAGTACCTGACAGTGAGGGACTTGTTTAAAGTCATGCTTTAGGTTTTTAGTTTCTAAGAAAATGTTCACAGTTTGTTAGCAAAGCAAAAGGTTTTTATGTTTAGAATCCTCATTAGTAAATATTGAAGGCTGTTATTAAAATTTTAATAATTGATTGGACTTTAAAATAAAAATCAGACTTCACATTAAATTTGGGTAATTTAGTATAATATTAATGGACAGTGACTTCAGTCCATAATATGTTTCACAATTTTGAAAATTAAAAACTGCATTATTTTTAGATTCTAAAATCTATTACATTGATTTTCATTTAAGATTTAAAAATATTTAACTAAATGTTTAAAGCATGCTTTTATCCTTGTAAAAGGTCAATAGAAAAATTATATCAATCTGAGACATATTCTAAGAGTATATGAATAGAACATGTTGGGTTAGGTTTAAAAAGAATTAGGATTAGACTCACTATGCAAGTTTTAATTTAGGTTAAATACTTGCATCTCTGAACCTCAGTAGCCTCTTTTGTAAAATAAAGAGTTTTATCTGTGGAGTCTAAGAATCCTTCTTTGAAAATTCAACATTTAACTTCTAGAGAGGGAAAGAGCTGATTTCTAATAGGAATTTAAGTGAATAATATCTATTAGATAATCTAACTAAAATAAGAATATTTCAGATTTTTATGTGGAAAATTCAGCCAAATTTTTTCAAGTTGATTTGTCAATAGTGATTGGGTAATGTTCATAAATACAGTAGGTGCTAGATCAAGATGGCTGCAGGTGAATTAGTAAAGATCCTGACTCTTGAGAAAACTATAGCCAGAGAGTCACACATATGAACTAATCATCTAAATTAGTCTAAATGAATCAATTATTGACAGATAGGTAAAATGATGAATATAAATATATTGAATTTTGCTCTACTTTCTTCATATACCAGGGCTTCCCAAGCAATAAAATTCTAAGCTCATTAAAATGTACAAATCTGAATATGAAGTCTTTTGGTGCCCCTCATTAACATGTATAATATATTTTATCTGAACTTTAGTTTTGTTCTTGTCTTCAAACTTATTAACAGATTTCTTTAAACTTTAGGGCTTAAGTTTAAAAACTTAAACTTTAGTACCTAAATTCTTCTTGTTAGATTTAATCTATGTCTATCTTTGAGAAACCTATAGTGAAAGCTCCTGACTATATATCAATGAAAGTTTCACTTCTCTTCGTAAGTATTATCTTTATGATTCAATTTATTCTTGGGTTCATCTCAGGTTAACAGTGTGATTCACACATTTGTCTTAAAGTGTGCCCCCAATCCAAGAAAATTCATCATTTGTTTTTCTGGTCTGCTATAGGTGTTTGTGAGGTTGGTTTTTGTGTCAACTTACCTGGGTCATGAGGTGCCTGTATATTTGGCAAAACATTCTTCTGGATGTTTCTGTGAGGGTGTTTTTGGTAAGATAACATTTATGTTGGTAGTCTCTGAGCAAAAAAGCAGATCACTTTTTATAATGTGGGCCTCAGACAAGCAGTTGAAAGTCTGAATGGAACAAAATGACCAGCTTTCTCTGAGCAAGAAAGAATTCTCCAGCAGACTGCCTTCAGGCTTCACTTGCAACATTGGCTTACTGTTTGTATAGCAGACAGCCTTCAGACTCAAACTGGAACATCAGCTATCTTGGGTCTCCAGCTTGCTGGCCCATCTTGCAAATTTTGGATGTTAGAACTGCCAGTCACCATAATTGTGTGAGTCACTTTTGTGAACAATAAATTTCTTTATTGTAACAGTATCTCTTGGTTCTGGTTCTCTGGAGAAACCTAATACAGATTTGGTAATGAGAGCATGCTCACAGAGGAACAAAATCTTAAGGATGAATTTTCAAATTAGTTCTGGATATTCTGGACTTAGCTTTCTCATCTGATAGATTTAAAGACACTAAAGATTCTATTTCCAGTATAAAGAAATCACTGACAAATCTATTATATAATCTGCCAATAGAGATACACAAAGTATTACCACCGGATATGCCTACTAACCAAACACCTAAAAGAAACGACTATATATGACACTTTCAAACATTTTTTTCAAACTAACAATTATAATAAGATTGACTGGTTGCTCCTAATGTTGATAGGCAAGGTGGAGAAAGAAAAGGATGAGCTCAGGGTTTCTAATTCTCAGCTCAAGAGCCACGTAAATGACCTAAAAATATCTAAAAACTTCTATACTGACAGAGACCTTTATCTCCTATAGTTGCAGGGCTGAGATTGCTGAGAACAAAACCCAGAATTTCATCCTATGAGTGAATGAATTACAACACAAATTAAATTCTCAACTTTGTAGGATGTATACTGTTAAAATGAGTGCATTGATTGGGTAAGAGAAAGTGGGAAGGGGAAGTTGTGGAGAAACTCTGATAAAGCTGGGGGCATTGAGTCCCTAAATTCTAATGAGTCTTTTTTACTAACAGAAGCAGCCCCTCCATTTTTTATTTAGGGATTAACCCTGCTTTGCGTGAGCAAAGTGTAATAGTCTTTACTGAGGCAGTTGCCTTCAAAGACAATGCTGATTGCTCAAGCAATGACAACTAAAATTGGTTCAGTATTAGTGCAAGAAGGCAAAGCTTCAATTTTAGTACATATAGAGTAAAAATGGGATTGAATGAAACACATTGTAACCTCAATTAAAATCGGGTAATAATACATTTTAAGGTATATTTTCATGTGTTTTCCAAGTCCTTACTGTAATTGTTATCTATTGTGTTTTCTAAGAAATACATATGCACATTGTAGCTTAAAATAACAAATACTTATTATCTCCACATTTCTGTTGGCCAGATATCTGGGCATAGCTTAGCTGGATTCCTGTGTCTCACAAGGTTTCAATCAAAGTGCTAAGGAGGGAAGTAGTTTCACCTGAAGTCTTTATTAGGCAAGAATTCCAAGATAAAAAACAAACAAACAAACAAACAAACAAACGAATGAATTCCAAGATCATTTACAAGGTTGTTAGGTTTCAGTTTCTGGTATTTTACAAGATGAAAGCCTCACTTCTTTAGGATCTAAGGGACAGAAGTCTCTTTCAGACCCTGTCACATGGGCCTCTCTGTGGAGCTTCTCAAAAAGATGGCAAGTAGCTTCATTAGAGAAAGCAAGAGGGCGAGGGAGAATGCCAGTAAAACTGACAAGGAATTACAGTAAGAAAAATATAACAAATTTTTGTAATCTAATTAATAAAATTGATACCCCCTTCACTTTTAATTTGCTCTTTTTGATAGAACAAATAGTTTGGTACAGCCCAAGCACAATGACAGGGGTTACATAAACGTGTGAATACCAACAGATGGGGGTCACAGGAGGGCATTTTGAAAATTTGCCTACCATTTTCATAAAAAAACAACTTCAATTTTCTCTGCTTTTTTATTGTTGTACTACCCCTTTGTACCCTGTAGGGTCTATTTATCTTTGGTATTTTAATTGCAACTAAAAATATGTAACTGATCCTCATTTTCAGAATGGTCAAGAGTGGGGAAAATAATTAGTTACTCTGGAAAACCTTACATTATGTAAATTAAATAATATGCAATGCATTAAAAAATGTGCTGAACACAGGGATGGATGATTAACAGACACCCTTTGAATGCCCATCTTCATTTTCTTCTTACCCCTTTTGAAAAACTGCTTGTTGATTTAAAATAGTTATTATTAATCAAATAATCAATTCTTGATAAACAAATATTTTCAAAGTATTTTTCTGTAGCATTTTTTCTTTATGATATATTGAGTGGGAGCAAATTTAAAGTCAAAATATGGTCAGTATTTCCCCATAAAAATGCAGAAGAAAATAATTATTCTTGGTTTAATGAAGATAATTTGGTAGGTATGGAAATGGAAACTAATGTTCTCTTATAATAAAAACACAAAGTGAAAACAGAGAAAATTGATATTTCCAATTCTAGAACACATTTGTGCAATTTTTTTATAAATCTGCTTTCTATCACTAAAAATTAGAGTTTATAGAATTTTATATAAATGGAATTATGGATTTTGTACATTTGGAGGAAGCTTTATTTTCTTTCATTCAGTAAAATTATTTTGAGATTCATCTACTTGTTCTGAGTATCAACAGTTTATTCATTCCTTGCTCTTGGTAAAAAGTATTTATTTGTATAAATATACCACAATTTATTTATCCATTCACCTTTTGATAGGCACTTGAGTTGTTTCTGAGTTTAGGCTAGTAAAAGTAAACCTGCTATATAATACTGAACTGTGGACACCATGGTGTTCTTAAGTTTTAATTATAACATTATTTTTAATTAATTATAAAAATAATGCCTGTTTCCAAGAATACTGGAAAACATAACAAACTATATATAAAATACTAATGAGCCTGTGAGCGTGTAAACATGTACACTAGTAAGATGTCAATATATTGCCTCCTAGGTTCTTACTATTTTCAAATTTATGTCATTTCTCAGAAACCAATTAAAAAAATTTTTTTTGGCTACAGGTCTGGTTACATGTTTTTCACCCTTTGATTACTTCTTTTTAAAATTATATTTTGTGGTAATTGTGGTAGTAGTGATAATAGTAATATACAATGGATGTTAACTGTCTTACTACTTCTATTGTTTAAATTGAACACTTTATTTAGATTATTTCATTTGACCTCAAGACAAACATCTTTTCCTTAACTATTATATTATCCTATTTTTAGAAATTCTTTCTACAAAGTCACTCTTCTTAACTGATTATAAACTTCACTTGTGTAAATCTGAGAACACTTTGAAAGATGTCCTAAAGTATTAGTATTGAAATTACTAGAATATATACAAGGGCAGTCTGGAAAGTATCCAGCCATGTAATATGAAAAATAAAGGTATTTATGGTTGGATTTTTTCCAGCAGCCTACATATATATAATCCAGTAATAAATATAAAGTCAATGTTTCAAATTTACTTCATATATATATATATATGTGTGTGTGTGTGTGTATACATACACACACACACACACACACACACACACACATATATGAACAGTACACACATATACACACACACAAATGTAAAACTCTTGCCAAATGGACTTTAATCATGCCATTCTCAATAAGCCCTAGTTTGTCATAGAAGTTTATTTTTTACAATCTTTATATTGCCCCAGTACTGTTAAAGTTAACCTCCTCAGACTTGCAGAGATCACCCAAATTTTCCAATAGGAATTTTCTACTTGAAGTACATAAAGCCAGTTTATCCACAGTAGTATATTGGTGGAGTCAGGATTCACCATCAATGATTAGTATTCTAAGTTCTACAAGTAAGATGATCTACAACAGGTTTACTTTGTGTGTACCGGGCAGAGGCCACAAATCAAACAAAATGCCAGTATGAGGCAGAGTATGCCTTAATAACTTTGAGTATTATTTCAGAATACAACATTAACATGTTATAATATAGAGAAATATAGCATTATTTTACAAGAATCACCTAAAATTTTTAGATAATCAAAAGCTAAGTATACATTAGGCTGCTAAAAGCTTACACAGACTGAAAATTTATAATAGATTAAAACAGAGGAAACTAATGTGAGTGGAATTTAGGAGTGTTATTATAGGAATAATCCCCAAGGAAATCAAGATTTAGTCTCAAAAAGAACTGAAAGCCTCTTTGGGAGTAAGTTTTAAAGTTTTCACTTAACTAATTATGTTTCCCTTGACAAGTTATTAAACTTTTAATTAGTACAAGCAAATGGGTAAATGATATGATTCATAAGCTCACTGGAAATTCTGAAATTAGACAATAATTATAATACAATTTTTAAGAGCACTTAGAAATAAAGTGGGATTATTTCTTTCATTCTTTAAAATATTTTTTTAAGTGCCATGTATATGTGCAACGAAGTTCTGGCACATAAAAGAACATCGGAATGATGAGCAAAGCTGTCTTCACTTACATAACCTAGAATAAATAAGGTGATAAATAACACATAGCAGTAAGATTCACAACAACTATATATGTCACTTAGTTCTAGAGAAGAACATGCCCTCCCCATCATACAACCTCTATCCTCCATAGTTAAAAGATAAATTAGACTTAGGTGGTGAATGTTTGGTGCTGGGAGCAGTATGGAGAAGTAGAATTAAATAAGTTTATGTAAATATAAGTTTATGACATGGATAAATGCACCCATATGAGTGAGATTTGGTTGGGAATTTTACATAAATCCAGCAGATAATAAAATCTAAGATTCTGATGACTAAATGGTCTTTTTTATTTATCCTGTCTCTTGATGGTAGAGACCAAATCTAATACATGTGAGTGAGGCTGAGGATCAATGCTGGGGATTGTTCTTTGTTGCTTATAACGAAAGTTTTTTATTAACTCATACAAAACTATATATACACACACCTTGTAGAGAAACTGTTTTGTCTGAATATTTTTTAGAGTAGTATTAAACACATAGTAGTCACTTAATATGTAACTATGGTCCTTCCAGAAATCCCTTTCCAGCTAAGAATTAAAACAAACAACACAAAAAATCTAATGAAACTACTCCCTCTTCTCTATCATTAACATGTGTTAATTTCGAAGCTATTCTATAAGAATTATGTGTGTGTTGTGCGTGTATGTGTGTGTATGCTTGTATTTTGGGGAGAGCTGTTCATTATAAAAATTTAAACATATATTTGCTATTTTACAATAATGATATCTTCCCTATTTTCTAATTATGCTGGAAACTATTTCCAAACAAATTGTATTTTATTATTGTTATCTCATGTGTATACTTCAGAGCAGTATTAAGCATATAATAATCAACTTTAAATAGCTGTGGTTTGCTATTTTAATTACATCCAACCAAAAATTAGTGCTGAAAAAAATCTAGAATCATTACTTCTTATATACTATAATTAACATGTTCATTTCTAACAATTTTACAGAAAGTGTATGTGTGTGTGTGTGTGTGTGTGTGTGTGTGTGTGTGTGTATCTGTTTAGATTTGAGGTGCACTACAAAGAAACAAGGAATGGTGTTCAGAAAGAAAAATGACAGGTATTTGAACTTCAAATTGTTTTGTTAAGCTATTTGGTAAACAAGCATGAATAGTGAAAATCCTAAGTAGATAGTGATAATTCAGGTTTAATCCATGGTGCCTATCATGCAGTTGATTTTCAAAATACATTTTTAAATAAAATAATGTACTGACATGTATCCTCAAAAAGTCTCCAAAAGAGTAATATAGTCCTTTTACAGTATTATTTATTAAAAGTGTTCAGATACCATTGTTAAAAAGTATATGAGAAAATACATCTAAGAGAAAAATAATGTTGATATGAGAAGCAAAATGTAGACCTTTTATTATAAAGAAAATTACAATTTAGAGTAGGTTTTCTTCATAACTTATCAATGTTCCTATGGCAATGATTTATCTCTTCATGTGCTTTTATATAAGTGTCTGAGAATCTAGCAATTAAAGTTTATCTCTTTATAATATTTTCCATAAACAATTTAGCATATTTAGACAAGAAGGAGAGGGAAAGATATTTGTTAGACACTCATATTTAAATCAATATGCCCTATAAGATCACTGGCATCTCCAAATGATCTGATAGTCACAAATCAACACAGCTTTTGTTCTAATTATACGTGGGCAGACGGATCAAATAATGTGTTTTCTCACTGATCAGAAAGACACATTGTTCAGATTATGATGCTATTATCTTTTGAATAAGAATTACTAGTTTCACTTAGTTAAATTTTTAAAAATGTAACTTTATTTAACAAGATTATTTTGTTAGGAAAGTCAGTGATGTTGCCAAGTTTTTGAATATGAACTGTCAAATTAGGCATATCAGAAGCAAACCTCTCAGAATTTAATGTTCATATCTTGAATCTATGCAGAATGACAGAATGTTAAATATGGAGCATCACTAGGCATTACTCTAATAAAAACCCTTTATAAATATTTAGAAGTTGTTTTAAAAGAGTGATTAAGTAATATACCCAAGGTTCCCTGTTTCCTGGGAACCTCCTTTATTAATATCTATGAAGTGCTATAATATTAATTTTGACTTCTCACAATTGCAAATACTTACAAAGAAATCCCAGACAAAATATAATAGTGAATTTTGTTTGCTGAATACAGTTGTGAACTATGGAAATCTTATTGAAAATAAAGAGAAATTTAGAAGTACCTATATCCCCCTAGCTCTATAAAATGCACTTTACTTACAAGCCCAGGAAGAACCACATTACATACAACTCGGTTTCCCCCATAATCGTGATCACAATGTACCAACATCAATTTCCTGGTTTTGATAGCATACTACAGTTATGTATGATATTACTCCTGGAAAATAAAAATGAAAGGTACACAAGATACCTCTGTATACTGTTAATACTTTCTGTGAAAGTATTAACTATTTCAAAACAAAAAAGTTAAACATCAACTATTTAATTAATTAACTGAAAGGGTTTTATCATCATGGAGTTAAAGCAAGGTTAAAAGTAATATATATTTCTAACATTTTCTTGAAATTTTTCTCCTAAATTTAAATTTAGAAGTTAAATTTAGAAGTTGTTGGTTCATCTCTGCCTATTTATCTAAAAATAGGCAGATCCATGAATTTTAGTATTTAGGGTTAAGTATGTAGTATTAGATGCATTATAATAAATGATATTTATAAATTAGAAAATGTCTTCCAATTAGTAATAATTTTGCTATTAATGGCATTGATAGGCAGATGGACCTGAAGGGTAAGTAGGGGTTTTAAGACACTTCAGATTAAAAGGAAATTTCAAGCAACAGAGGCAGCCGCTAGAAGTATAAGAACTCTTAGGCTAAACCACAGATCACAGTTAGTTCTGTATAGTGTATGTCAGAGGGACCACAGTCTAATTTGTGAAAGGAGGAACAGAAATGGCCGTGAGGAGTAATGGATTCATCAACAAAACATACTCTCTTAACCTCTATAAGAGTTAATGTAAACATTTAATCCATTTACTCTACAGATTATTTTTGAAACTCACTCTCTTGCACTGCTGGGAGGAATGTAAACTGGTGCAGTTTTTTCAAAAAGTAATTTGGAAACATTAAATTAAGGGTTGTAATTTTTCACAATTTTACTGAATAGTTACACTTCTAAAAATTGACTCTGAAAGCAAAGCAAACGGTTTTTAAGTTATTTAAATAATAAAAAAGTGTATACAGAAAGTTATCAAATGCAGCGTTACTTATAACATTAATAACAAGAAAAAAAGACATCAAATGTCAAAAACAGGGTTATGTAGTATACTGAATAATGGCCCCAAAGATGTCAATGTTCTAATCCCCGAACATGTTTTTATGGCACCTAACATGGTAAAAGGAACTTTGTAGGTGAGATTAAGTTAAGGCTTTTGTACTAGGAGATTACTTGGTTTGTTTTGTTGAGGCGGGCCTAATGTAGTAAACACCAGGGCACTTACCAGGAGGGAGGCAGGAGATTCGGAGATGATGCTGGGCTGCTAGCTTTGAAGATGGAGAAAGGGTTCACGACCTAATCAACGCAGGTTGCCTCTACCAGTTAGACATGCAAGAAAACAGGTTCTCCTCTACAAGCATCCAGAAAGCATGCCAGGTTCCAAACTCATTTTAGTCTTTTGACTTTAATAACCATAAATCATAAACTTACATTGCTTTTAAGTTAGGGAGTTTTTTATAGTTTGCTACTGGTTATATTTTTGTGGTCATAATATATCGTTTATAGGAACTCTGTAAATTACGTATATGACCTGATGTTTGTATTGCAAAGCTAAGTGAAAAATAAATTACTGTGCATATAAACTACACCAATATTAAATAGTAAAAATTAGAGATGTTCTACAAACTTGGAAATCTACTACAATATTATATTTCTAATTGAATGGTAGAATAATGGACACTTTAAATTGTTTCTTTATTTTACTATGCTTATTTTTTTCTCTAATAAGTATTTACTTACATTACATAATATAGTAAAACATGAATAGTGCTTTAACATTTTTAAGAAGAGACTAAAAACATTTGATAGATTCACTTGTGAATTTATTACTTATCAGTCGGCCTTTGCCAACTCCTTTCCTATTCAATCATTTAGGTACCTGACCACTTTAATTAAGCAAGCAATATCTGACCTCATCTGCAGAGGGTACTAGATATGTTAGGAAGGTGATTTTTCTTACTTTAATATTGGAGTATTTCTAGGTCTAGCCAAAACTACATTTCTACTGTGATTATGCCGTACTCATTTTCCCAGAAGTGACAGGTTTCTACCAAAAAGATCATCTACTTCCTATGACAAATATTTAATTATTTCTAGAATGGAAGCTGGAAGTTATAGTGTTCCAACACTTTAATAAAAATAAATGAAGATGCTGAGACTTGAGAGGTTAATTGATTCGGCCTAGCATTCTAGTCAGAAAAAACTACATCTACTAAATACTACAGGATACTGTGACACTTGGAACAGTAACTGGTGATAAGAAGATTATTGATACACACACACACACACACACACACACACACTCTCCAGAAAAAAAAAAAAATGCCTCTATTTTTCATATCACATGGCTGTATACTTTCTGGACAGCCCTCTAATACGTGTGTTTGGACAGATACATAGACAGACAGACAGACAGATAGACAGATACATACAAGTATTTGAGCTTCAAGTTGGATGAGCAACAGATAGCCTTTGAACGTCCACATTGCAACGTGGGCCAGGCCAAAACAGCAGATTGTGTACTTTAACTTAAACAAAGCTTCTGGAAGAGCACCCAAGGAAATTTGGTCTTATTAGCTTTCTCTTATGATTTATTCAATTTAAGTGGTCACTATGACCTTGGTGAATTTACTGAATGGCAATGCTTTACTAATGGAGATTCCAGACTCTCTGATTTTTACCCAAATTAATGGGGACATTTCAGCCAAAGCATTTGGACACATTTTGCTCAACATAATAATCCAATATTTTAATCCATCTCTTGGTGGAATGGGATTTTTAAATACACCTGGAACCAACGTAATTTTTGCTAACCAATGTCACCCCAATAGGTTTAACAATAAAAAAGTGAATAAAAGATGAATGAATAACATGTTTGAAATTAATTTTAATTTTACTTCTTAAATTTAATTAAAAATTATTGCATAAGTTACTCTGGCATTTTCTCTCTATATAAGTCTATTTTAATCATTTAAATATTATACTTTCATAATAAATTAATTTTTGTTCATTTTTAAATCCTGCTCCTGGTACCTGAATATTAAATACATTTTACAACTCTTTGAGACAGCTAAAAATAAATATTGTTCTAAAGTTGGCCATGTTGCTGCCATAAATAACAGTTTCAAGATGTAAGATCAATATAGATGTACCTGTATTTTGCTCAGACATGTTCTGTTTGACATTTATGTTTTATAAAAGTTAGGCCAATTTTTAAAATGAGACTAATTCACTTAAAATTCAGATAACTAGTTTTTCTTGAATAATTAGAATTTCTGACAACATATAGCTCACAAAGAAACATGAAAATAATCAGAAGCACCTGAAGAAAGTTTCCATGTCTTAAAAAACATAACCGCGCACACACACACACACACTCTCTCTCTCTCTCAGCTTTCCTCAAAGTCCATCATTAATAAAACACATGCACATAATCTCTCACATAGCTGATCCTTATATGTTGGCATCTTACAGTTGTTTATATTTGGCTTTTTAAAGATTCACAATGAATAAGAATATAAAAGCGAAGAAAGATTTGCAAAGGGGATATGTAAAGGTTCCAAATAAAAACTTAACCTTCTTAAAAATTTTGAAGGTATTACTCTTCATTTGTCAGGAAGCATCAGACACAGATTTGACATTTGCAGAGAGCTGACACTGTCTCTTTCAAATGGGCTTAGAAAAGTTCTGTCAACAAGGAGTTAGGCTATTACTTGTATCTTTTTTTATTCTTTTTGTTTGATCAATAGTTGACATTGCCTTTGGGCCCTGACCTTTCTAGTCACCAGATAGGCAAGCATAAGGTCAATCACAAGGGGCTTATGGTGAGTATTTCTGTTAGAAATGGTTGTTTTGGGTACACAGCATTAAAATATTGCACTTGCCAAAAATGCAATGAGGTTTCTCAATGTATATTTAATAATACACATTGCCAGCATACGATTATGACAGTCAATAATTTAGTTGAATGAAAGCTATAAAAATATATAAATGTGACAATTCCTTAACTGCAACGGAGACTTCAAGAAATCTATACTGTGCAAAATGCAGACATGTCAAGACATTGGAGAAAGAGATGACACACTTTAATTCTATAGTAGCCATTCGACAAAGGTTTCAATGTTGATGTATCTCTGCAGCACAGAGGAGTTGGCTCTATAAGCTTCACTGATTGGTATTTAAATGATAATTTTATTATAAGGAAACATATAATTCATATTATCAAAACAAACAAAAGACAGTTTTATTTTACAAATCAAATATTTATATTTATGAAGAAAAATAATGAATCTGGTATCTGTATTTTTAGTTTAAAACATTTTCACTTAATCTCCCACTTCATGTAACTCTTAAAGACTTTTCAGGGAAAATGAGATATGTCTATCTTTAGGAATTTTATCTTTACAAAGACAGTCACAAAAATTATTTAAAATGTGGAAAGAATAAAATAAATTCTTGGATGTTTTTTAGTGAGGTTCTAGAATTGACTTTGTATCATCTGATCTATAATATTATTACAATACTTTTGGGTCAGAGATTAACTGTTACAGATTTTTATTTTGTAAAGATGCAAGTAATTTCTGTCCAGTGGAACAAATAACTCCAATGGGTATGGTTTATGGTCTTTTTGGGTACTAACCAGTTTTGCATCCAACCAGCAATCACATTCTAGCACTGCCTATAAACACTGCCTGGTTTCTTAAACTCTTTCAATATTTGGAACATCTTAGAAGTTCTCTCATTAAATTAATTAGCTTCATAAAATCTTTGACATCTGTTTATTTTATATGTACATAATTTTATCTTTCAGATATGTATTAAATGTATTAAATTTATGTATTAAAATTCATATTTTCAAAAGACAAGCATGCTAAAATTTTTAGGATACTAGTGATACTTGGAGATCCTTTGTGGACTTTGAAAAACTCATTTACTTCTCCAGGTTCTCTCTTCCTAAACTTTTAAATGAGAATAATGATTTAAATGATGATATCTTTAGAATAAGTTTGTCAATATATGTAAAAGAGCTTACTGTAATTTTGATGCAAACTGCATTGAGTCTATAGATCAAGTTGATAAAAAAAATCACAAAAAATTTCTAACTATGTATGGCAATGGATGTAAACTAGAACTATTTTTGGTGATGATTTTGCAATACATACAAATATCAACTTATTACGTTGTACACCTGATACTAACATAATGTTACATATCAAATATATTCCAATTTTAAAAAAAGAAGGCAAAAATAAACCTGAAAGAGGAAAAAAAAGAAGAACCGAGTTACAGTAAGTTTTTGGATAATGCATATGAATAGCAGAATCAGGAGGGTTGATTAATCAGTCTAACATGTTACTCTTAGCATTCATTCTACCCTAGAGAAAACATGCAAGACACAGAAGATGTGCCTTTTACAGATCTTGGAATTTTCTTTCACAAAGGTGCTAAATTTAAAGATCCACACTCTTCCATGAATATTTTATAACTTTTAAAATTGAATGTCAGCACAAAACCTTTGGTCTCATTTGTTTTTCTCTAAATATTCACACAATTCCAATATAAGTTACTTTCGTAGCTAACCTTCTCTTCATTGAAGACACAAAGCTTGTTTGACATGAAGAAGTGCTTGAACGGCAATCACTAACTTTCACAGGAGACTAACAAAGAAGACTCCATACACAAGTATAGATTACTAAGTAGTTCATTTAGGTGACCATCACTCTTCCACTATTGTGATCTCTAAAAGTAAGTATCAAGGCATACACTGATGAATATAAACAACAGACATTTTATTTTTTGTTTCATTTTTCTTTGAATTTCTCTATAGTTCCTAAAGCCACAGTAATTCAAAAATCCTATTATATTATACATTTTTATTTATATTTGAGATGTTTAACAATGTAATTCTAAATACTATTTTTCATTTAAAAATTAATTGAAAAAATGCAACTCTTTGGGGAAAAATACATTTGGAGGATTGATTTAAAAAATAACTAAGGTGGTTAAAAAGCACTTGGAAAAGATCAATGCTGTATTTTATTTAATATATGTTTCAAGATATGATGAATACTTTATACTGAAAAGTTCATGTATCAATATTTTACTCTTGTCTAAGCACTTTCACAACATTCTAAGAAAAGGAATAAGTATGTATTGCATGCTTTGATACACTTATAAAGTCACAGCCTACTTCTGATTTAAACTTTTTTCATTTTATAGTAAATGCTACAAATATTGAAGGGAATTAAAATTCATATTTCTGTCTACTTTAATGGTATATATCTTCACTGAGTACTTACTTTTTATATGCAATAACAAGATTTAAAAGTCAATTGATTTCCTTTCCATTTGAAATTTTGACACTATTAATGTCAGAGTAGTAAACAAATTCCATGTTGATGATGATTTTGTAATTAAGAGGCCAATTAGTAAAACATTTTATTCTAATTATGTTTTTGAAAAACTTACTTTGGATGCTGGCCATTAAGGTTTGTTTTTCAAATGAAAATAGAAAAGTAACAAGATTCATACCCATACTGAAATAAGAACTTGGCAAAGTGAGCAACTATGATAAACATTAAAACATTATACAGGTTGTGATGTCGCATATTATTTTTCAAAGATTAAAATAATGGACATTTAAAAATAGTTCTGCTCTCAAATGAGATGCTAAGATGTATCTCCCATCCAATTTCTACAAATTATAATGATAAAAGACATAAAGGGAGAAAACTAACATCACTGGGATTTGGAGTGAATATAAATCAATTGTCTTACAACTCTAATTTCTTAGAGTGACCTTTCTTGGGTTACATCAAATTCCAATGAGATCCATGAAAGACACTTATCCTGTCATTTGCACAGTGAAAACTAAACATCAGTTAACATTTTCACACTAGGTTTAACATATTCTTTTGAAAAATAAAACAGTCCAATGTCCTGGGTTAGAGCTGGTTGAAGTCTCCTTAGCAGAAAGAGTATCTTAATTTGCTATTATCTTCCTTCCTACTACTCACTCTTGAAATGAAAATACTATCAAGAGAAAAAAGGGAAAAAGAAAAAAACTCAAACTGAGTTTAAGAAATATAGCAAAATTGTCACCAATGGTGAACATATCATCTGTCCTTTCAGTTTTCTCTGATTTTGAAGAGCTATTCAGATTCCTAAGGCCAGCATGAAATATCATCCTCTGAGAAGAACAAAATTTTAGTCTTACAGTGTTTTCAGAAAAGTTAAGATGTAAAATGGTACTAAATTAGTTACTACAAACACAAAAAAGTAGCAGAATTGGAGAAAAATTATAGGCAAGAAAGGAGGGAGGTATCTTAGTTAAGAGTTTAAAGTAAATAAGGGAGTAAAATTAATAGCAATGACTTTAAAATTAGTTGTGTTTTAGATCATCAGAAAATCAAATATCAGTAGTATTTGACATTGTGAATTCTAATCATCTAAATAAAGGATTGCCGAAACTTTTGCTGTGAAGGATCAGACATGAAATACTTCAGGCTTTGTGGGCCATGTGATTTTTGCTGCAATTATTGAACTAAGCCATTGTACCACAAAAGCAACCACAGGCAATACATAAACAGAGGAGTATGGCTGTGTTCCCCTAAAACTTTATTTATGAAAACAGACTTGTTTCCTACATATAGTAAGCTGATCCCTGATCTACATGAAAAACTTCTGATTGCGAGTTTCAGTCCTGGGTCTGTCATGTGTCATAGAATAAACACATATCCTTTACTCATTTTAATTAATATAAAAAATCTGATTTATAGATACACAAACTTCTTAAAATTTAGCCAACACACACACACACATACACATACGCAGACATAAACACATACTTATTATACATATTTATTATATACAACATGACATATGTGCATTAGGTACACATATATCATAAACATTACACACATATGCAGATGAATGTTTGTACCTGAATAAAAATCAGGACAGTACTTTTTCTGTAAAATATGGGAGAGGTTTGGTTTCAAGTATTTAACCAGTGGGTGTACTTCACATGATTACAAGTGAACTAATTGTAAGGAATATCAATAGTCACTCATATGTGGAATATAAAACTGTAAGCAATAAAGAAAAAAGAAATGAACAAACAAATAACTCATGCACACAATCAATAGTTTAATGTTTATTTGGGGACGAGTGGGATAGGGAGGGGAGAAAGGGGAGGGGGTGGGAGAGGAGGGGGGGAAGCTAGACATAAGGTGATGGAAAGAGAAGTCACATTAGGTGGTGAACGTATTATACAACAAGGTGACAGTGCACTGTAGAACTGTATGCCTGAAACCTATGTAATCCTTGCTAACAGATGTCACGCCAAAAAGTCTAACAATAAAAACAAATTAAAAAAAAATATCAATAGTCCTTTCCTGGCATTCATTTCTTTATATACTATACTATACTATAATATAACTTATTATAGTATAATGTAATGTTACTATAGTGTAATATGTTAGAGTATAACATAAATATGATATGATATTAATATATTATAAATTGGAAATTAGCATACAACTATTTTCCAACATGCCACTAGCCAAAGACAAAGCATCACTTGATTGTTTTATATCTTGGATATTCATAACTAGAATCTACCTCTTACATGTGCCAAGACCTCCATGTCTTTCGTCCATCCCTATGGCCACCAACAGGCATCACTCCTTCTCCAACGGATGGTTCGGCTGCACTCCCAAGTAACAATCACACCTCCTTCGTTAGGCCTCCCTTGATTCTAGTCTTTACATAGCAGAGTGATCTTAAATAAATGATAGCTCCATATATATGAGGGTGGTCCGGAAAGTATCCAGCCATGTAATATGAAAAATAGAGGCATGTATGGTTAGATTTGTTTTCTGAACAGCCCACAGAGATGCCAATCACAGCTGCATGAACAAATGCGTCATGGACTGTACGGCCCCTTGCGCTTGATCTCGCCCCTCCTCTTTCATCTTCAGTCTTCATTTTCATTCCCATCATTTCCCTTTCTCTTCCTCTATCCTCCACACATAGTGCCTTCTCTCAGCCTTAAAACACGACTTGTGTACTTCTGTTAGAGTAGCATCACTTTTCTTCTTTTTGTCAGCTATGCCCATCACTCCAAACCTTATAGAAGGGTGATGCCTTCTTATTCTTCCGTCTCAAGGTGCTTAACATTTTACAAAAACAAACAAACTAAAGAACTTTTTCAGTGATTATATCTAAATTAGTAGGCCATCTACTGTTAATAATTAGAGTAAATCTATTTACTTCACTCCTAGAACTAAACATACTTTAACAATCAGGCTTATTTATGATCTATACTCTTTGGGGAATTACCTGTTCATATTTTTACCCATTTTCTAATTGCACTGTTTTTTTTATTGTTTGTTTGTTTTTACCATTGAATATTGATAGTTCAAGATATGTACTAGATGCTGGGTCTCTGTAGCATTTGTAGTCTCTAAATATTATCTCCCAATATGTAGCTTGTCCTTTCATCCACTTTACATAAGCTTTCAAAGAACAAATATTTATCATTTTTATGAGGAGTCAGAACCTGGACAGCATGAAAAAGGCATATGTTTGAGGAGACTGGGATGAGGGTAGGCTGAGAAGGGCCAGCCCACAGGACCAGTGTGAGGTCTCAGAGCATAAGCAGGGTAAGCAATCTGTCCCCATGGAGGGGCATCCTGGGGCAGGTGGCAGAGCCTGTGTGTGCAGGCTGAGCACATCTGTGTCAGAGAGAGGACAGCAGCAATTCCAGAACTTGGTTCTATACAGGTAGGACTGCCAGATAAAACATGAAACAACAGTTAAATGTGAATTTCAGACAAAAGAGAAATGAATCTGGTAGTCCTAATACAGGGTGATGTCTTGAATAAGTGAATGTACGAATGATAATTGGAGTAATGAGAACTGTGTTTCTAAGAGGTGCAGAAGAAATTTGAATACTTTTGTCTTTTTAAGTACACTACTTGGCTTATATTTCAGAGCCACAGAGCACTGCAGAGATGTTGGGTGGAGGAGGAAAGGGAAGAGGAAGAAAATATAATTTCTATTCCAATGGAAAGAACTAAAGTTAGAATAAGAAATTTCATGATAGCCATGAAGAATGCACAATCTTTTTTTCTTATTGTTAAATTTATTGGGGTGATATTCATTAGAAAAAAATTACATAGGTTCCAGGTGTACAATTCTACAGTGTGTCATCTGTATATTGCATTATGTGTTCACTACCCACAGTCAATTCTCTTTCCATCACCATAGATTCGAATCTTCTCTCTCCTCTCCCACTCCCTTCCTCCTTTACTCTCAGGTACCACTAAACTATTGACTACATCCAGGAGTTTCTGTTTGTTGCTTTCAGTTCGATATTCCACATATGAGTGAAGTCATATGGTTCTTGTTTTTTCTGTCTGGCTTATTTTGCTTAGTATGATGAACTCAAGGTCCACCCATTTTTGTCACAAATGGCAGTATTTCATCTTTTCTTATATTAATAGCTGAGTAATATTTTATTGTGTATACGTACCACAGCTTCTTTATCCAGTCATCTATCGAAAGGGCACTTTAGTTGTTTCCATGACTTGGCCATTGTGAACAGCACTGCAATGAACATTGGGGTACGTAAGTCTTTGCAGACTGAGGATTTTAAATTTGGGGGTAGATCCCCAGAAGGCAGACTGCCAGGTCAAATTGTAACTCCATTCCCAATTTTCTGAGGAAGCTCCACACCGTCTTCCATAGCAGTTGTACCAATTTGCATTCCCACCAGCAGTGTGCAAGGGTTCCTTTTTCTCCACACTGTCTTCAGCACTTGTCATTGCTTGTCTTGTTGATGACTGAATGGCAATTATCAACAATATAAGGAATGATAAGTGAGGTGGTATCTCATTGTGGTTTTAATTTGTATTTCCCTAATAGCTAATGAAGCTGAGCAATTTTTCATATGTCTGTTGGCCATGTGTATGTCTTCATGGGTGAAATGTTTGTTCAGGTCCTCTGCCAACTTTTACTTGGATTGCTTTGTTGTTGTTGTTGTTGTTGTTGTTGTTGTTGTTGTTGAGACATATGACTTTTTAAAATATATTTTATATTTTAGCCCCTTATTAGATACGTTGTTTGCAAATATTTTCTCTCATTCAGTTGGCTATCTCTTTGTTTTGTTGATGGTTTCTTTTGCTGTGTAGAAGCTTTTTAGTTTGATATAGTCCCATTCATTTATTTTTGCTTTTCCTTCCTTTGCCTTTGAGGTCAGGTTCATGAAGTCCTCCCTGAACCCAAGGTCTAAAGTTTAGTACCAATGTTTTCTTCTTTACAGTTCATGGTTTCATGTCTTATGTGGCGGTCTTTACGCCATTTTGAATTACTTTTAGTATAAGATGACAATTCACAGTTCAGAATGGTTTTTCAATTTCCCAGTACCATTTACTGAAGAGCATTTTTTCCTCCATTGTGTGATACCTCCAGTCTTATTCTTTTTATGTAGAATTGCTTTGGCTATTTGAAGTCTTTTGTGATTCCATAGGAATCTGATAATTTTTAAATCTATTCTGTGAAAGAATATTTGTGAGGTTTTGATGGGAATTGCATTAAATCTGTATATTGTGGTAGATAATATGGGCGTTTTAACAATGTTATGTCTTCTGATCCATGAACATGTCATATCTTTCCATTTCTTTGTGTCCTCTTCAATTTCTTTTAATAATGTCTTACAGTTTTCAGTTTATAAGTCCATCATGTTCTTTGTTAATTCTCAGGTATTATATTCTTATTGTTGTGATCATAAAAGGTATTGATTCTCTCATTCCTTTTTCTGAAGTTTTGTTGTTTGTATATTAAAAAAATGCAATTTGATTTTGTAACCTGCAACTTTACTGTATTCATTTATTGTTTCTATGAGTTTCCTGGTGGAGTCTTTGGAATTTTCTATATAAAAGATCATGTCATCTGCACATAGTGACAGTTAGATTTCTTCTATCCTAATTTAGGTACCTTTTATTCATTTTTCTTGCCTGATTGCTCTGACTAGAACTTCCAATGCTATATTAAATAGCAGTGGTGACAGGGGGCATCCCTGTCTTGTTCCTGTTTTTAGGGAAATGGGTTTCAGCTTTTCTCCATTCAATACGATAGCTGAGGGTTTGTTATATATGGCCTTTATTATGTTGAGGTACTTTCCTTCTATACTCATTTTATTCAGTGTTTTGATCATGAAAGAATGTTGTATCTTGTCAAATGCTTTTTCTGCATCGATTGATATGATCAAGTGGTTTTTATCTTTTATTTAATGTGACGTATCACATTGATTGATTTGCATATGTTGAACTATTTTTGTGCTCCTGAGATGAGTCCTACCTGATTGTGGTGTATAATCTTTCTGATGCATTGCTGTATTCTATTTGTTAATATTTTGTTTAAGATTTTTGCATCTGTGTTCATCAGAGATATTGGTCTATACTTTTTATGTGTGTGTGTGTTATTCTTATCAGGCTTTGATATTAGGGTAATGTTGGCCTCATAGACTGAGATGGAAAGTGCTGCCTCATCTTCAATTTTTGAAAGTCTGTGTTGTTGCTATGTTCCAATCTTTGATATCATTAATTCTTTCCTCCATCTGGCTGGCCCTGTTCAGTTCAGTTCTGGTAGTTAGTTCAGTTCTCAGTTCTATTATTGCATTGTTTATCTCTGGAATTTCTATTGGAATCTTTTTTCTATTTTCAATTTCTTTGTTAAAATGTTTCTATTTTTCACAGATTTCCTTTCTGATATCTTTTATCTGTGTCTGGGTACTCTGCCAACATTCTTTCAGCTCTCCAAGTGTCTTAAGAACTGCAGCCTTGAATTCTGTATCACTTAGATCAAATATTTCCAGATCTATTAAGTTCCTTTTCTGGAGATTTTTCTTTTTCCTTCTGAGCGGCTTTGAATGCAAAGGCATTCATTTTATTTGATGTTTCTTTTTCTGGGCATGAGAGCTTTTTCCATGGCAGATATAGAAAGTCCCTTCTTTCTTTCTTTCTTTCCTTCCTTCCTTCCTTCCTTCCTTCCTTCCTTCCTCCCTCCCTCCCTCCCTCCCTGCCTCCCTCCCTCTTTCCCTTCCACCCTTCCTTTCTTCCTCCCTCTTCTCAGTTGGTATCACTGTAGCATCTTCCAATATTTTATCTTGATTATTTGAACTCCTATCTCTGGGAGATTTCCTGGAAGGTGGGCTTGATCCAGTCGCCTTGGTTGTGATGTGCCTCCTCTTTTGGAAAATGTGGTGAGTAATGGTGTGCCATGTCTCTGAGATCAGTGCAGGGAAAAAGCTTCTGTGCCTGTATTTTGGAGTTTTACTGAACTCTGCTGCCATTTTCCACAGGTGCAGGGTTTGTTGGAAAAGGTGCAGGTTGGTTTGCCTTTTTTTTTTTTTCCGGGTGGCTGTAGAGCAGACATTAGGTGGAGTGGTGAGGGCAAGCTTTGGAAGAGAGTTAAGGGAACCAGTCAGACTCAGTGTCTCTGGCTGGTTTCTGCCTGGATTTGGGGGCAATGTGGTCTGCGGCTGCTTTGTTTCATGTGGTAGCTGCCCTGGTTACTAACTCCGCTGCAACACTAGTCTGTCAGAGATGTGCCAACAGGCCACACTTGGGATTAGCTGGTAATGGATGGTGATCACATCGGTCGCGGGCCAAATGTGCATCACTGGTTCAGCCTTTTTCCCTTCTCCTCAGCCCATGTTTTTACCTACGACCATGTTTTATTCTTGTCAGCATTTTCATGGCAGCTGGCTCTCAAACTCTTTCTAGAAAAGCATTCACATAATCTACCTGAGTGTAACTAGCAAGAAAGGTTGATATTGTAGAATGTTTTAGCATGTCTCTTCTAACTAACTTAATCCAAGTGAAAAAAAAAAAAAAAGGAAATGAAACAATTGTCTGTTACCTTAACTGTTTTTAATATGATGTTGACGCTCTGTACCCCTGAAGCTATTTCAGTGTGGGCAGTGAAAATGCCATCTGTTAGCATATTACCCAGAGGTATCAGCTTGAACACTGACATCTTCCTCCTGCATTCTATCTAGCTCTGCACTCAATAGGAGCCACAGGATTCTGAATAGAAATGCTGGCACAATCTGATGTATGCTGCCACAGCTCACCAGTGTGAAGTACATTGCTACTAATGATCATGCCATAAACTGCTAGTAGGATATTATTAACAACACTGTTTGAGATCTGCAAATCTCTGGTGTATCAATTAGCAGAAGTGTACACTATCAACTTTATTCTCCAGATTAAACATAAGCTCCCTCCCCCAAAACCAGGAGACTCTTACATGAGGCACATGGCAATTTTCTGAATGTTCTGGTTATTTAGTATTACTGTCTCCTTTGTTTTATATTATTAACATTATAGTACAATGATTCAAATTAGTCTGTCTCCTCAAATGCATTTGGATGATATATTGAATTTAAGGATACTGACGGGGTGGTGGTAGGAGTAGGCTAGCAGGAGGCTAGGGCTCCCCATGAAAGATGCTTGTAATGATTTAAAGAGATTATCTTTCCCTTTTGGAACATGGCTGCAGATAATGGCACTTAAGAGTTCATAATAATTTTGCTCAAACTGCCTCTTGATCGTTTTTAGTTACATATTACAATCACGTGTGAACAAACTACACACACATCCCTGTAATTTACTGTCTTCTCTATTTCAGACATAGTCCCAAGTTCTATGACAGGAATCAAATAAATAAGGCAAGACTCGGCCACTTAAAATTTACAATGGGGTTTTTACTTTTGTTCTCACAAATTAATTAGTCAAAACAACCAAAGTTAAACCATTTCAATGATGCCTCCTTTTCACCATGTTCATATTTTTGCACATTGAATTAAAAATTTTCATCTATAAACCCCTCCATTATATTTGATAGGCTTTTGAATATATTAGTGATTATTTACATACCAAAGCTAATCTTTGGATATTACAAGAAAAAGAATAGTGGTGACTATTTACTTAACATTAGTTATGTGCAAAGCATTATGCTAAGTAATTTGTATACATAATTTATTCATTTAGAAACCATTACTGAGCATCTACCATACATAATACACTAAACTGTGCTGAAGAAACAAGGCTGAACAGGAGAGACAAACTTACCACTATAAGCTTCATATATTCAGGTTGGGCAAGGTATATGATATTTACAAAATAACAAGTGGCAAAGGAGGGAGAGATAAGAGCTATAGTAAAATTAAAATATTGCAATAGGTTAGGAGCACGTATAGTAGTACATGAAAATTTGGAATATTCATTCCAAATTTTTAAATTAGCAGAAATACAATGTATTTCCTTCATAGAGTTTTTCTCTCTTCCTAAACTGCCAAAAAGAAGGCGTAATGCAGTTAAGAAATGATTAAGTCCATCCACCATAACCAAGTGTTTCTGATATAAACAAGTAAATCTACAACTATCTCCTCTACTTTCCTCAGTGGAATGATATGGAAAAATTTAAATCCCCAATGAATACATTCAATCATGCTCTTAGTGTTTTGATTCTGTTTTCTGACATTTTAAATATTAAAGCTGATATGTATAGAAGTTCAGTTTCATTTTGTGATCCCAGCTTCTTTTACTTCATTTTGTGGGGAAAAGTGGACTTATAACATTGAAATACAATTACACTGAAGAAAGTAGTAGATTATGATTTCAATTTGACCCCTCAGATTTTTAAAATATGTTGGTTAGTCAGTCTTCATTCTTAGTGATGTTATAAGATTGTTTTTAAGTCTTTCTTGGTATATAGAAGTTAGAGATACAGAATTAGAAATTGAATTACTGATCTAGAATCCTATTTTTTAATGCAAAATATACACAGACTCATGCACATACATAAACACACTCATGCAAACTATTTTCTCTTGAGGAGAAGGTATACAGATAAAAGAAGTACAGTATTTTAGAACTTAATAACTTGGAATTTCTTAATTAGAAAAATCCTTATTTCAAATCTTAGCTCTGCCTCCTCCATTTCCCATCCTTGTTCTTCATTTTCCTGCTGTGTTACATGTTACATAAAAGTTAAGAAGACACACAGACTATGAAGATCCAAAGAGATAAGCTGTGTGAAGTACTTTGTTCAGGGTCTAACAGAGTTGAGATTCAATAAACATTAGCTTTATTCTTACTTCCTTTACTACTAAAATGTACAAATGTGTTTTTAAAACTGAAAAAGATTATATAAATGTAAGGTATTATGGATAGCACAAGTAGAGTAAGGTAATGCATCTTTCACTCATTCATTCATTCATTTGTTCATTCATTCACTCAATTGAACCTGATGCCCTGGAATGCATAGCCATAATACATTCGTATAAGGTAGAACAAGCCTTAACTTCAGACACAGGAATTTAGAAGAGATCATTGTACTCATTTTAATAATAATTTCTCAAAGCAAAATAAGTTGTAAAATGATAGTTTTTAAAATTTTATCACAAAGAAATCTAATTAAAGTAAACTTCAAAAAGCCATAAACACTTTACATGAAAGAAGAGGTTCACTGACTAAACTTTCCTGGAAGAATTGTTAGGTAAAAAAATCTGCCATAAAATGGGGTATAGCAAAATCACCCAACTTTTAAGGAACTTTGAACTGCCACATGCGAAATACCATGATAGATTAGAATCCTGAGGAACCTCATTAATAAAGTGAGTCTGTATCTACATGCCAATTCCTAAACATGGGTCTTTACCAAGAGCAGCAGACAAGGGTAGCTTGACCAAAGCTAAAAATAACAGCTAACAGATATTCATGTGAGGCTGCATAGGCTTTTCACAAGTGGAATGTTTCTCAGAAGGTAGGAGCAAGGTAGAAGAGCTGAGTGTAATTCATTAGAGACACTTCAACTTTGAACTAGAACTGACAATTGGCTGGAGAATCCTTTACGACATTACACACCTTAAAAGAGTATAGGACCAAGGCCTTTAAAATACTGAGGGAAGAACAAGAAAACTGAAATAGATCCCCTTAGGTTAAAAAAAGGAAAAAAAAAAAAAAAACACCAGAGGTGGGATAGGAGAGCAAAGTGACCAAAAATCCTGGTAGCTGTGCTGTAAACCAGAAGGTAATCTCCTACAGTTCTGGATGTGGACATCTCAGCTATGGTGTGAAAAGATAGTATACTGACTATGATGAGGATATGTGAAATTACACACGTGACAAAATTGTATAGAACTAAAACACACACACACACACACACACACACACACACAAGTAAAATTAAGGAAATCTACATACAATTATTTTATTATATCAATGCCGATATCCTGGTTGTGACATTATACTATAGCTACAAAATCTTAGCATTTAGGGGAAATAGGTAACATGTACATGGAATTACAACTATTTGCACATATACATTCTCTCAAAGAATTTCATTTAAAAAATAATATTTCAAATATCTTTCCCATATCTAAAAGTAGACATTTTTATGTTATAATGATGATGTAAGTACTCCCCAATCAGATAAAAATCAATACACACAGAAGTCCATTAATACAAAATTTCAGAACTGAGGACAAAGAAAACATGTTTTCTTTGGTGTCCATCAATGGATGAATACATAAAGAAGATATACATATACACATACACATACGATGGAATATTACTCAGCCATAGAAAATGGAATCTTGCCATTTGCAACAATATGGATGAAACTTGAAGACATTATGCCAAGTGAAATAAGTCAGAGAGAGAAAGACAAATACCATACTATTTTACTTACATGTGGAATCTATAAAAAGAAAAAGTAACAAAGAAATTGAAACAAAAACCAAGCACATTGATACAGAGAATAAATTAGTGGTTGCCAGAGGGTAGGGAGGTGAAGGTTTGAAAAATGGGTAAAGAGGGTAAAAATCTACATATTTCCAGTTATAAAATAAGTAAGTCCTGGGAATGTAAGGTACAGCATGGTAACTATAGTTAACAATCTTGTATTGCATATTTGAAAGTTGCTAAGATAATCAATCTTCAAAGTCTCCATTACAAAAAACATTTTTGTAACTATATGGTGATGGATGGTAACTAGATTGATTTGGTGAACATGTCACAATTTATATAAGTATCAAATCATTATGTTATGTACATGAAACTAATATAATGTTACATATCACTTACAATTCAATTAAAAAACTATTCAATTATAATATTTCTGAAATGGTAAAAAGGTCCTCTTCTTACCTATGTCACTCATAGTACCTGAAGTGTCACCATTAGGCATCCTGTATTTGGAAAACAGGATATAAATAAAATGTGATTTATAGATTGCAGTCTGATGTGAATTATTTGTTATCTAGCTAGAAATAGGGTCATTATAAGTAGCAGTAGGATAGAACAAATTATTTGAATATAAGTAGAAAATTCTACAAAACAAGATTCCTAATTTCCCAAATTTCAACATTGTTTCCAGGCACATGACAGGGGATCATCACAGATAACCTTAATATTTATAAAAGGAAATCTAGAATCCCAGTCTCAAGTAAGAATTAACAGTTCAAGCAGTCTTGGGCCAAATTTCATTGTGTAAATTCTCTTTCAGGTAATGATAGAGAAACTCCTGTGGCTCCTCAAGAATTACCTGAGGACGGAGAATTTAGCATTTCAGAAATTAAAGAGATAGAAGTGAGGTTGTATGTTGGCTATTTTTTCGTCTACTTTATTTTTGTTTTCTTTCCAGGAGGAAATCTTAAGAATATTTGTAATTACTCAGCTGCTATATACATATTTCTCCTTTGTTTCCCCCATCAGAAGGGCCTGGAATGGAGGAAAGAAACAAGGGAACGCACCATGCCTGGAGCAGTCGGCAAACACACCGAATCTGTGTTGCAACTCACCACTCTCTGCCACGGCAGACATCACTAATACATCTCTTTACTGGTTCCTACTGAACTACTCGCTGACACAAACGTTATCAACAAATACATCGTCCAGGAAGCCCCTGCCAGGAAGTGTCAGTGCTGAAGAGATTAATTTTTTTTTTTTTACTTCTGCTCAAGTAGGACATTTAACTTAAATCTAACACTGACATGTATCAAAACTGTGTTATTATTTTGGGCAATAAAGTTTAGTCACCACTGTACTTCCTTCATGTCCACTACAAAAACAAAGCAGTAGTTCATGTGAACTTAAAAGTATCAGTATCTTTTCCTTATAATATATTAATGAATAAAAATAATATTAATTATTAACCATAATGGGGAACACTGGTAAGTAATTTCATGGATTATATCAAGTTTTACTCATAATATTATGAAAGAGAGAGCACCATTTACAGATGGGAAAACCGAATATAAAAAATTATTTGACTCTGTGGAAAAAAACAGATATTGTGTGGTAGAATCACGATATAAATCTGGCCAGTCCAAGTCCAAAGCTTTCATTTTTAAGATTTTACATGTTCTGAAAATATGTATTCTATGTTTTTGAAATACTCTTCTCTCTCTGCTCTCTCTCTCCCTCCCCCTCTCTCATATTTATATATTTCTGTATTTTCCTCAGTAGAACGAAAAGCAAATAACAAAATAACAAAAATGCTCTTTAGCTACTTTTATAATTGAGGAGTTGTGAAAAAAAAAAGAACATATTTTTAAACACAGAACTGTAGCGCTGAAATTCTTCTTTAATGCCAAATCTTAAGAGTGCTCTTTTCTAAAAAGGGTTATGAATGCTAGAATTCTGTTCAATAAAACATTCATTAGACCAAGATGATTGATGCCACACTTGCTCTTCATATAAAACATACTGCACAAGAAAACAGATGAATAAAATGGATTGTAAACATGGCTTCCATACAGACAAATCAAACAAGTGACAAAACAATAGAATGAAAATAAAGAATGGACTGAATAAAGAAAGACATTGTCTTTTATTTATACTCATGAAGAAATAATGCAGGCTTTATATCAAGAGATAAATTGTCTTGAAATAAGAGATGCTCAAAGAAAAGCAATAATTAATAATTATTATGCTTTTAGAAGTTTTTTATCTCAAATAAGAGTAAGTTTTAGAAATTTAAACAACAAAATAAGAGTGTTGAAGACTCTAGTGAATTTGCCAATCTATATAAACGCCATCTTAAATTTCAACTTGAAATTGTATTCATTCTGAATCACTGAGGGCATTAGCTCTGAAAGAGACTGCAAATACTAGATTGCAATGGTATTCTTTTTGGGAAACACTGGGTTAAGAAAGCAATTAAAATGGGCAACATTTGCTTTGCATCTTGAAATCAACTTTTTAAAAATTACATAAATAGGTAAAACTGCTAGAAAGAACCAATTATATCATGGATGAAAATTAACTGTAGTAAAGAAAAATAAGAAAAGATAACACCTGATTTCATTAGTTGACATATTACTGTTTGTTCCAAAATGCCTTCTACTCTTTAAAAAACACCTCATTGGCTTGAACACTATTTTACATGTTAGCTCTTGTTTTTCAAAGCAATAACAACATATACACACTTGTGAGGGTGGAAATATTTAATTTTGATCATTCCCATTCAGTGAGGAAGAAATATTAAAAATTGGATACTCCTTATCCATCTGGAGTCCATTAAAGTCTAAGAGAATGGTATAATTTTGTCAGAGGGTAGGAAATACTTTTAAATTCATTTCTAAAGGTCTGAAAGAACAAACTTGGGTTTGTGAGTTTAGATTGATACAAGAGGTTAAACTCAAAAAGCCAAAGTAAAAACCTCTTATTGGAATGGCATGATCTAACACAATTGCGGGGGGTGGGGGGGGGTGGTGGGGAGCATCAGCTTTTTAGAACAAGTCCTTTCTTTGGATGTGCCCATTATTTAGAAACTTGGTATTTCATTTTTTAACACAATTTGGGAAGAATCCAAAAAATATCACAGACTGATAAATAAGGGGTAACACACAAAGACTTATTGGAGCCTAGAGTGAGATGTAAGAGCTATGTCTGTAAGAGCTATGTCTGTGAGAGCTCTGCTGCTTTGTATTTAGGGGCATATGTCTTGTTTCCCTGACTTGAAGTAGCTATGTAGATTTCTTCTCACACCTATGTGCCCCAACTATATTTGGGAATGACCCTCTGCAATAGCTTACAAGGGGCTCAGATTTAAAAAGTGATTTAAGACTTGGTTTCTAGGACCCTTCTAATCACCACAAATATCTGCCAAAAGCTAGCAGTCTCTCACACACATGAAATCAGAGAAACAGCTGTAGCAAAGGTATTATGAAATCAGAATTTCATAATAAAATATCTTTCGGTAAAGTAGAAATTTGAGATCACCTAGGATTAGACAATAGTTGGAGAACCAAGAAACCACATAGGTTGAAAGTGGCCAACATACTGTGTGTCAAAACAAGTGCTGTTACATAAGTCCCAGGCACTCTACATCTCAGGGTACAGTTCTTGGCACTCCGTGCTGAAGTGATTTTCATCTAGATTCAGCTCCTGGGAAACTGAAGCTGAAAGTTTTCCCCCAGCCAAACAGGAAGAAAAGAAGTTTTTGCATTGTGTCATTTGACACACCAACCTCACATTCCTTTTTACGTCTTTTCTCTTGTGTGTGCTGTCGTTATTCTCTGTGGTGTTCTTATCTGGTATTTAAAATGCCCCTCTGTAAACCAGTTTTCAGAAAAAAGCTGAACCCTGCATCTCTGAATTTTCAGTATCTTTTTCTTTCTCTTACAGATAGCATTTGTGGTGGAGAGGACAGGCAAGGGCATTTGCTAATAATATTCATTAAAACAGATTACTTTCTAGATGACAATTTAAATAAAGTTCTTTCATTTACATGAATACCTAGCTTAGATGCTGAAATATGAATATGAATAGAACAAGGCTTTATTAAAGAAGATGAATGTCCTCTAATGCAGAATGGTGAAATGCTATTGTGAAGTTGTCTTTCACTGAAGTCTGAGGGTAGTCTAAAAAATTAAAACAGACTGATGACAGCTAAGCTTTCTAAGTGACAGTTGCCAGTAGTAGTATTGTAAACACAGGATGTTGGCAAATACCTGATGAAGTTACCTAATTGTCCATTTTCTCTTGTAATGTTGATGCTAAAAACATTTTTCCTTTAGTGTAACATTTTGATTTTTTTTTTATATATGAAATCTAAGCTATTCTTTTATGATGCCACAACAATTATTCTATGTAGTACTTTGTCATGATATTTTTATTTATATTTACCTTTTTATATATTTGTGTCTTTAGTCTCCAAAACAAACTATCTTGAAATTTATAGGCTCTGAGATTATTTTTTCTGTAGAGAATTTTTATAATAATTTATTTGAGCCAAAATAAGGATACACCTGGAAGCAAGATCTCAACAGAATAAAAAGAATAAAAAGACTGTTTCCAATTTTTTTCTTTATTTTAATCTCTTCCTACCACCTAGGAAGGTAGCCAATACATCGTAACTACTGATATATTTGTTTGTTGTGTGAGTATACAATTTGTAATTCTATGGTAAATGTATTTTTTCTACTAAATGCTACTTCTGGATTAAATGTTCCTATATTCATACATTTTCTACATTGCATATTCCTAATATTTTGGAACAAATTAGTATTTTGTCCTAGTATGTTAAAATTAGTCTCCGGTATTTACCTCCCAAATTTAATAATCCTTTATTGTCCTTGCTGTGAAGATATCTATTGACAATGATATGAAGGATCTATAGATTATAATTTTAAAAGGATTTGGCTATAATAAAATTTCACCCTTTTAAATAACATTACTGTAAATATTATATTTGGCCTCCATATTCTTTCATTGATTTAATTCTGTATCTGAGAACAATTTTAGATTTTATGATAATTTATCTAATGGATATTAACCTATTCTTACTTAAACTTCAGGACATAAAGTATAACCCAGTGTTGACCCTCCATTCAAAATAACTTGGTAGTCCTAAACATATTATTAACTTTCAATTTACAAAACATAGTTGAGCATTATCTCTACTGAGGCTTTATAAAATTCTATCAGATCACATGGACACTTAATTTACAATGCAAAATAACAAATTCCATTATTTACCCATCTAACAAGAATTATCACCATTCTATATATAATAAATGGGACTCTAGATTAGTTTCACCTCATACGGTAATGATAACCTGGAAATACATTCTTTGGTAAAGCTAATTCAAAATTATGTCTGGATAGTGTCTTCAATGAAAAAAATCTTTATAAAGTAAGTTGAGTCATAAGGAAGGATCGTATACTGACCTCAAAGCCTTCACATAATTTTAATTTTTGCTATTTCATAGTTGAATAATCTATGTATGCAATACAATATGATTATTTAAAGAGTAGAATTTAGTTTTGATCCACACAAAAAAATTATTTCTTACTAACATGTTATCTCCCAAGACACTCATTTTCTGAATGGTGGTTTACTTCTCTCTCTTGAGCATTCATCCCAAGCTCTCATTTTTCCCCATTCCCTTGCATTTCTGTGAGAAATAGAGTCAAATGAACTGCTTAGTTTTTCTTTCCACTTTGGAGTTCCAAGTATTAAAGTACCCATAAGATGAAGGTTACTTGCCAGCTCTATCAGAATATGTGAGAAGTCCTTAACTCTATGTCTAACATTATCTACCCGGCACTGATTAATTCTGGAGACTTGCTCAGCATCTGTAGCTTTTAAGAGCAACCAACATAGGTGACAGAGAGCAGCAAAGGCGCCATGGGGTTAACAAAGTCATGTTGATTACTGAAAGGATCATGGGTCATTATTTAATAATCTGTTTTTGGGGGACAGAAGTTATTGATAATTTAAATCTGAAGTATGTAATACAGAAATTGGATATTTAAATGTAATCTGCATAAATATGATGGAGGCCAAAACCTTTCAAAACTGGAAGTGGCTTAATGTCAGTAATAAAACAAACAACAAAAATCAACAAAATAAAACAGAAAAAATAATTTTTTAAAAAATCTGTAAGCATAAAAGTTAAAGGATATACATTTTCTAATTTTTGAAGATTGTCCAGAAGCCTCATGTGTGCCAGTAATATCTGTATTGTTCAGTGTTCATAAGTGACTCTTAAAGGTCACCAAATAGCAAATTATAAGAAAGTAATAAGTTCTCTCAGGACAAAGAATTAAAGTTGCAACAATAAGCTCCGCCTTCCCTAATGAAGGTAACTCTCAGTCCCTCCTTTTCTCACTGGCCACACCAATACACACAGAGGCTAACTCTGTTGTTTATAAGAAGGAGAACCTATGATTTGGCCACTGTAAATAGTGCTGCAATGAACACTGGGGTCCATGTGACTTTGCAGACTAAGGTTTTTAAATTTGGGGGGTAGATACCCAGAAGTGGGATTGCTGGGTGATATGGTAACTCTATTCTTAATTTTTTTTTTTTTTTTTTTTTTTTTTTTGCTTTTTGGTATGTGGGTAGCTCCCTGACTGGGAATCGAACCCAGGCCGCAGCGCTGACAGCGCCAACGCCGAAGCCTTAAGCCACTACACCATCAGGGAACTCCTATTCTTAATTTTTTGAGGAACCTCCATATTGTCCTCCATAGTGGTTGTACCAGTTTCCTTTGAGACGACTGACTAAAGAAGTTATGGTACATATACACAATGGAATATTACTCAGCCATAAGAAAAGACAAAATAGGGCCATTTATGTCAACATGGATGGACCTTGAGACCATCATGCAAAGTGAAATAAGCCAGACAGAAAAAAACAAGAACTATATGATTTCACTCACTTGTGGAACACAAAGCTGAAAGCAACAAAGAAGCAAAAACTCATGGACATAATCAATAGTCCGGTTAGTGGTTATCTGAGGGCATGAGGAGATGAAAGTGGGAGAAAAGGGACAGGGTCTCTAATACATGATGATGGAAAGAGAACTGACTCTGCATGGTGAACACATAATGCTACACATAGACGATGCACTGTAGAACTGTACACCCAGAATCTATGTAGTTTTTTGTAATCAATGTTACCTCAATAATTTAACAATAAAAATAAAAAAAGACCCTAAAGTAATGACAGGAGTTTTAGTGAATTTTAGCAAATTTAGAATTTATTTTAATTTTAGACTTTGCAAAATCTAATAAAATCCTCTGTAGGTCAGTTTTGCTACAGACATTATTTGATCCTTTGTGGTCAATCAAATATCCTAAAATTCTGATGAACAAATGGTCTCTGTCTTAACTAAAGAATCCCAGAAAGAAATAAAATAGAGGAAGGTGAAGATAGAAAAGGAGTACAGGTCATGTATAGCCATATTATAATTACAGGATCTGTGACTTATGACTTGTGACTTGCAGACAATTATCTTATAATTATTAAATAAAAAATTGTTCAATGTTGGAGTGAGATGGCATACTAAGTGGTCCAGTCACATGCAAATAAGAAATGGACACGTGGAGCCTATGTAATTTTATTAACCAGTGTCACCCAAATAAATTTAATGAAAAAGAATTTTTAAAAAGAAGCATATACAAGCCTTGCCCTACAAAGAGTGTTTTCTCTGGGCAAAATTATGATGTGGAAATCAGACATTAACATCCACCGAATAAATATTGTAGGCATAAAAATTCTTTGGATTCCATTACCTCACACTGTCTAATAAGATTTCTATATAACACTGATGCTGCTTACCGACCCTAATATTGGATCAAACTATTTTTACTCTCTGAAAATAATTTTGAGAATATAGCTTTGAAATGAGAATTGATCACCCAATCATTATTAATGGAAGGTATTTATATCCTATGATCATATATACAATGATCTATTTTTTGTAAATGTTTAAAATTCAAAAATTTCCATTAAATTGGATCCCAGAGATACTAGAATTTAAAAATAAGGCTATAAGCAGACTGTCATAACTCTTGGAAATAATATAGTGTGTGTGTATATACATATATATATATATATATATATATACACACATACATATATATATATAGTAATCTTCAGTGAGAAAACAAACAGAAATAGAAATCAGCTTGTTCCAATTTAACTGAAAAATATACATATACTTGAATGACCCCCACATTTATGCTTCAGTATTAAAATGTGGCTTTGTCACCTTCTACTTTTTTTTCCCTATCCTCTCTGCACTCCACTCTCTTGCAGTCAGTTAATGTTATTGAATAGTTTCAATTTTAAAATAGGAATGTAGTTTGGCAATATAATAATAGTAATAATGAAATACTTTACAGGCATTGCAAAGTCAATCTAGAAACCAAGATTAACCTGTGTTTTTCTACACATTTTCACTAAAAAGACTTATATCAAAACTTTTTAAAATTGTTTATGAAACACAATATAAATGGAATCCATACATTTTGGGAAAATATATTAATTCTCTGTAATGGGCAAGCACAATCCCCAAGCTACGTTACAGCCTTGATTTTCTACAGGTCTGCCTGAACGTTTATAACTGGGAAATAGATGAAATCAAGAGAAAAAGATATGCTCTCATTTTAGTACTTTTCTACCATTTGAGAATAATTTATATATTTTATTGCTTTTATAGTCATTTGTCTATATGTCACTTCTGCCCAAGGAAAAGTAAATTAAAATGTTAAACATCTGAATGACCAGCATAATAGAGACACAAAGACATTTTCCATATGATAGGCTATTTGTCAATATTTCACAAATCTATGTATTTCCTTTACTTTGTCTTAACATGATTTTTGCAGTTTAGTTTTCATCAAATTAGCAGTATATAATATCTTTTAAAGAAAAACTCCTATAATATTTAAAAAGAAAGAGATTTAGTGAATTTTTCATGTAATTCTTTAGTAAGAAATGTTACAGTGATCTAATGTAAAGCTAAATACTAACTGATGTAAATGTATACAAGAGAGAAAAAAAATCCTTAAGAAGATACTTCAAGAAAGAAAAAAAAAAGGGCAAAATGGTAATGTGGTATCCATCTAGGCCTGGTGTCATTACTTTTAACAGGAAAAAACATACAGATGATCTCTGATGATGGGGATTAATCTGTAGTGGTCATCTGTTACTTGTAATGGACTTGTGCCTCCCCAAATTGAATTTTAAATATACCAATATGGTCATTTAGAAGTGTTTAGTAAAGGGGCAAAGTCAGAGGACAAAAAAAAAAAAAATCAACTTCATTTAAATCATCAGTCCTCTCACAATCTGTGCATCTACTTACCCAACTACCCACACCCCATACTTCATCATTCTGGAATGTGTCCAAAATTTATTACGTCCCAATGCCCTGTTTTTCTTCCCATGGGAGCAATAGTGATGTACTTTTTTTTTTTGTTATTATGTGCTTGTTTGTTTCTCTGACTATACTGAACCTTAACTGTGAGTGCTGCGTGGTGCTAAGAGGTTTGAACCCAAGACTGAGAAAGATTTAAGTCTAAGTAGGGTTTAAACTCAAGTGGAAGAGGTATTTCAACTGTTTTAATATTAGAATGTTAAACTTGACTACAAAGATAAAAGTTATCACCACTTAATAAGTTGTTAGATCTATGAAAATGTTACTGTCCCTTAGAAACTTTAATTATGAACTTGATTGAAAGAAAAAAAACCAAAACGTTTTCTTGCAGATGTAAAACCAATTTCTAGTTTTCTTACAGAGATGAGAACAGGAGAAATCACACAGAAGAGAAAGCTGTGTGAGACAGACGCAGAGACTGTTGTGATACTTCCATAGGCCAAGGGGCAGATAGATCCACTAGCAGCTAGAAGAGGCAACAAGGGAGTGTGGCTTGCCAACATTGTGATTTCAGACTTCTGACCTCCAGAACCATGAGAGAACACATCTCTGATATTTTAAGTCACCAGTTTTATCATAATTTGTTACAGAAGTCCTAGGAAATTAATACAAAAATGTACCTCCTTCACAAAGTAAATAGAACTGAAATAAGCAATTGGCATCTTTGGCAAGTGAGCTCACACATGTCATTGTGCTTTGATAGCCACAAACTTAAAGACTTCTATACAGTGAGGAGCTAATGTTTCAGCTGAGAGATAATTATGGCCCTGACACTGGTGGTGGGAGTGAAAACGGAGAGAAACCTGAGAAATATTTAGGAGGCAGAAGTAGCAGGAGTTCAGAAAATTGGGAATGGAGCTACCATTTGACCCAGCAATCCCCCTTCTGGGGATCTACCCAAAGAACTTGAAAAGCTTTGTCCGCAAAGACTTATGTACCCCAATGTTCATTGCAGCGCTGTTCACAGAGGCCAAAACATGGAAACAACCAAAGTGCCCTGCGACAGATGACTGGATAAAGAAGCTGTGGTACATATACACAATGGAATATTACTCAGCTGTAAGAAAAGATGAAATATTGCCATTTGCAACGAAATGGATGGACCTGGAGATCATCATGCTTAGTGAAATAAGCCAGACAGAAAAACCAAAGAACTGCATGATTTCACTCATATGCGGAATATAAAACTGAAAGCAAAGA